>PQXP01000145.1:0-57623 GCA_002973495.1 Apiotrichum akiyoshidainum | reverse complement strand
GGGGGGGGAGAGAACGCGGAACAGGAGAGGGAGACGAGGGACAGACAGGAGCTGACGCGGAAGGGGGACCACCTTGAGTGAGGCTGGCATCGTGATTAGAAACATTTTCTAATGATACTATTAGGGTTTCTAATACTCGTCATTAGGATCTTGATTTCCCTCGGCCCAACTCTCGAACAGGAAGTCGTACTTCTTCCTCTGGTGCTTGCGTTAACGAGAAGCTGCACCCCGGGCAGAGCGTATACAACGACGACGGGAAGAGCGAGCGAGGGAGCGAGCGAGAGCATGCACATGTACGTCCATATCCGGGCCGCCACCACCACTGAGCTGGCTGGGAAGCACAAGGACAAAAGAACCGCGCCGCCATGGCCGAATCAAGCAAAGAAAGGTACAACATGGCCGCCGTCCACCACGCCGCCACGCCGCCACTACCTCTTCGGTCTCTCGCTCTCTTCATTGGTCTTGCCGCCTACATCAGTGTAGAGCTCCCAAGTACCCTTCAGCTTCTCATAGTCCGGAAGCGACTCTGCCATCCACTGGCCGAACTGTTGGAACTGATCAGTGGCGCCTCGCGATCAGGTGCTCGCAGTCGGCGATGAACCCCCGGCGCCACCGACGTACCCTGGGGGACGACAGGGTACAGGGCGGCGCATAGCGCCTGGCGACGACTATCATGATGCTGACATGGGCTACTGCCAGAATGGTAGTCGGTCGTACTTGAGTACTTGATGCATGGTCCATCCCAGCAAGCAATTATTTGCATTATTATTTTGGATTCCAGCCGTAGAATGGGGGTCGACCATGCCGATAACGCGGTGTCTGAACTCTGAAGCACTAACAATCCAGGGTGTACTGGGCGGCGTGAATGGGAAAATCCTGGGGGAGACAAGTACTCCAGATTCCCAGGCACCCAACCACTCGGTCGCTCACTCGCCACCGAACCTGCAACTGACTAGATCGTCTGCATCTCTCCATCCACCTCCTCCCGTCCCACCTACAATGTCGTCGGGTCGCAACAGCCAAAGTTGGTCCAGAAACCCCAACCAGACCCCCCTGTTCGACCCTGTCGGCGACGATGTCAAGCTCGAGCCCGAGGACCTCATTACGGGCCTGCAGCCAGGAAACACGGGGGAAGTGATAGTAATCTCCGACTCGGACGACGACGTCGTCGTCGACTCCACAGAGCAAGACATCCGCAGGAATCGCACCCCGGCCGCTACTCGACACGCATCTGGAGGCGAGAGCAGCAACTATGAGGACGATGACGACGACGACGGCGACGACGACGACGACGATGATGACAGCGAGTTGGACGACGGCGGCTATAGCTCCCTCGACGACGGCGAGGATGATGAGGAGGATGAGCTAGAGGAGGACCGGGCCAAGGTGGATGTATCCCAAAACGACAAGTGGAAAGCCGTCGAATACCCATGGCGGTCCGACATCACCATGAGAGTGCTCTACAGTAAGCTACCCCCCGAGGCCGTTGCCATCTCGCTGACAGCAGAAATGATTAGGAGGCCCGAGACCGACCTCAGTCCGCCGTACCAGCGCGATGTCGTCTGGAACAAGGGCAAGAGGGAGAAGCTTGTGCTCTCCATCTTCCAGGTGAGTCAACAATTTCGTCGTCGTCTCTGGATTGTCCTCCCACGTCGATGCCCCGGAGGGAAGGTGCGGTCTTCCATCTGGTGTCTTCTCGCCCAGTGTCTTCCCACCGTGTCTGCCCTCCAGTGTCACTTGCCATTGTCTCTGCATGCTCCGCAGCTGACAGCAGAACTACTTCCTCCCTCCCATAGTGTTTGCTTTTGCAAAGGACAAGAACGGAAACGGGGTCAACTACTGTCTCGATGGAAAGCAACGCTGCAGTACCATTCTCCAGTTCATGAGGGGCCACATTGCCGTTGTTCATCCCGCCAACAAGCAGCGATTCTACTACCGCGTGCCTCCCGAGAAGGCCCACCGCAAAAAATCGTACCGCATCTTGTCAAAGGAGGACAAGGCGCTGTTCAACTCGCGCACGATCGCCATGGCCCAATACAAACATCTCAACGACCACCAGCAGCGCGAGCTCTTTCGTACGTGTTTACTGCTTGTGCTTTAACAGAATGATTGGCTAACTTTTCTCAGAGCGCGTGCAGCTGGGCGACTCGCTCAAGAGTGCGGAGAAGCTGCGTGCCGTTGCCGGCCCGTGGTCCGACCTCTGCCACAGGCTCGTCAACGATCGAATGGGCCCACACTTGTCCGAGAACATTGAGCTCAACCAGAGGCGCGCACGCGACTTTGACGTGGTCGCCGCGTATATCATGTACGCGGTCACCACCAAGATGCCGACCAGTACCGCGGTCATGAACTGGATGCGGTCCGACAAGCGGCCCCCGACGGCGCGCTTTGAGCGGCGTGTGCTCCAGGTGCTCGAGACAGTCAGCGCCGTGGCAGACAGTTACCCCGACATTATTATGCGCAAGGAAAAGGTCGCCCCCCTCGAGTTCTGGACCATCAGCTACCTCGTCGACAGGCTCATGGACCGCTGGGAGGACAGACGCATCGTGCGCAAGATTGCGCAGCTCCGCGCGCATCTCCGCGCAAGGTACCATGGCGAAGTCAAGAACCGTCTCGACGTCATGCAGTACGCGATCGACTTTATCGATGCGATCCCCGAGCACCCGCCCCCCGTGGGCGACGACTCGGGCACGCCGAGCCCCGAGCCCGAGGGCGGCGTGCCGCCAGACGCCCCCCACCGAGTCACCGCGCGCAACGGCCCCGCGCCCAACGGCACCGGCAGCGCGGCCTCGCCGTCCCGCCCGCCCGCTGCTGGCAACGCGCAGTCCAACGCGAACGGCCGCGGCAGCAGGAACGCCAACGCCGGCGCGAACGGGAGCACGCCGGGCCCCTCGCGCAGAAAGTACGCTGCCCCGAACGGCCGCGCGAGCGCCACACCATCCCGGACCCCGCGCCCCGCCGCTGCCGGCGCCTCCGCCGGCCCCAGCAACCCCCGCACCGCGGCGGCGGCTGCCCAACCGACGCCGACGCCGACGCCGACGCGCAAGCACAGGAAGCGCAAGGTCATCGTGGTCGACTCGGACTCGGACTCGGGCGAGGACGCCGCCACGGAGGAGATCGAGGATGCGCTCGGGGCCGTGACGCCCGCGCCGCCGCCCCGGTCCGCGCCGGAGACGGAGGCGGAGACGGAGACGGGGCGCGGCCAGGAACGGGCAAAGCAGCGCAGCGGGGGTAAGCGGGCGCGCGTGGACGCTTGAGGGTGTTGCGCGCGCGCGATGAGCCGGCCGGACCGCGAGCAGCAAAGGGCTCGTCTCGCGGAGAGAGAGAGGGACCGCGAGGGGCAGAGGGCGCAAGGCGGGAGGGGCGGGTCGAAGCGGCCCGCGCGTAGCCGACCGCGTTTCTTGTGAGAGATAGTTTATCGGCCCGAGGCCGCACGTAGCTGTAGTTGTAGCATAGCTGAACGTAGCTGTAGTTGTAGCATAGCTGAACGGAGAGCACGCGTGGTAGCCGCACGCAGTTAGTAGAGCGGAGAACAGTCATGTACCGTCGTGCGAGCACACGCACAGAGGCAGCAGAGGCAGCTCGACTCGGCAGCAGCATGGCCGACTCTTCCTTCGCAGGCTGGCCAGGTGTCTTGTCTGAGTCGCTCCTGCCATCTTTGTCGACGGCCTGCCGGGCACGGGCAGCAATGGTCATATGGACAGGGCGTGGTCCTCTTTTAGTTAATGCATGCGTGTTACATTTTCCGGTCTATTAGCTCGAGTACTTGGAGGTGTCGACGCCGTGGTTGTTGTGGTTGACGACGTTGAACCTGGGGGTGTTAGTGGCTTGTTCCGGCTCGTGATGGTTATCTGGCCGGCGTGGTGGCTGGTGACAGGCAAGAGCGGGCGACGTGGGAGGAGAGAAGAGAGGTAGGGCGGAGCGGCGAGAGAAGAGGGAGATGCGCCAGGTTCACAGGATGGAGGTAGTGGCTCCTCGGAGAACCGGTGGCCATTGGCAGAGGGACATGAGGCCGCTTGCGCATAGCTTCAAGACGTGTTTCAAGCTCGCGCTCGCGCTCACACCTTACACCTTACTCTGCCCGTTGCCCCTCGTGTTCCTCATTCCCTCATCCCTCATCCGTCTCTCTCACTCTCCACCGCACCCTTCCAGGCCGCCTCTTCCTCACTGTCATGCCCGATGACGCTCAAAGTACTCACCAGGGCATGGTCTGGAGCTTGAACTGCGAGAACGTCGAGTTGCGCGAGGCGACGCCCTGCATGTACTCGCTGAGGTCGGTCTCGCCGTAGAGGGGCTTGCCGGCCTTGGCGCGGGCGCCGAGCTCGGCAGCGTCCATCTCGATCTCGCGGGCGTTCTCCTTGAGGCCCATGAAGCGGACTGCGGGGTCAGTTTTGTGCTCTGTAAAGTGTTGCGCCGCGAGGGGGCGGAAGGGAGGGAGCCTGAAAAGGTGGAGAAAGGGGGAGCGAAGAAGGAAGGACGCAAGGTCCATGTTGGGGATATGCCGGAGTGGAGGCAGGTGCTGAAATGGAGGAGGCATAACAGCACCGCCGTTCCGATTCGACGATAGGATGACCAGGGGAGAGGCAAACGGCAGCGGCGCGCTCAGATAGAGAGCAGACCAGACCAAGACAGTGACAAAAGACGGCCTCAATGGAGAGGTGGGTGGGCGGTCGATCACCCTCTCAAGACTCTCTTGCGCGTCTTTGTCTCGTCTCCGACACTCTTCCGGCGCGCTTTGTGTCGCCTGCGCGCCACAACGCTAAGGTGCTGTCCTTTCCGCGCCGTTGCCTGTCTCCGCGACAGCGCCCAGCGTGCGCTCTCTGCATTTCCTGATCCCTTCCTTGCTTCCCTTCCTTTCCCACTTTCCGGCTTCCTTCCGCTCCGTTCCGGCGGCAGATAAACGCACACGACGAGTTCTGGTAGGCGAGGAGGAAGCCACCGCAGAGACCGAGGAAGCCGCTAAGACGGACGGCGGAGCGGATACCGTTGGCGGCCTTGGAGGGGTCGACCTTGTCCCAGGCGGCAAGGAGGGCGGGACCGGCAGCGGTGGCAGCGCCCCAGGTGAGGTAGTCGTTCGGGCGGAGGTAGCCCACGACGCGGGAGAAGTGGGGGTCGGCGTCGATGACGGGGTAGGGTGTGGGGATCTCCTTCTGGGGCATCGTGGGTGGGTGTTTTGTGGGGGTAGTTGGTGGTGAGCGAGGGGCTAAGTATCGCGAGCTCTAGCTGTTGGCTGTGGTGTATCGGCCTCGGCCTGGTTGGAGGAACTCGCGACTCTGCAGCCTGGCTGGGTGCTCAGAATTTGCTTCCGCTCACTCACCCAGGAGGTAGCCCCTCCGTACAAGGGACGGCGCTCCTGGGTGGGCGGGATTAGCGGTGTTATTAAGAGTGGCTCTCTCCTGGCTAGCTAGCAGCCGATGCTGTCATAGTTCATTTATTATTATTGTTGTTGTCCTGTCCAGAAGATAGAATCCAGAGATAGATTGATCCAGAGATCGATCTCACATCCTCACTCCGTCACCAAACATGTCCCAGACATCACGAGCAGCATACCAAGCACACCTCCAGGGAACAATCCTCCCCTCCCTCCACAACGCACGGGAAGCCATCGCGCGCCTCGACAACGACATCCGCGAGTAGTGAGTAAGCAGCTGCATTTGCGGAGCTGTCTGACCAGTCGCCCGCTCGTGGCTAGAGGAGGAAGCAATGTCAGACAACACGGGGAGAGACACTACGCCCCCCTTGTGATCAAGATCCAGAGCTGACTGCAGCGAACAAGTCGCCCGCCGACTCACGCGCGACAAGGACACGGCGGCGAAGGGCCGCGAGCGCATCGCGCCCGTCGAGCTCGGCGCGGGCGTGTGGGCTGACGCCGCAGTGTGAGTCTCAGTGCTACGGAGGCAAGGCGCAGAAGTGTTCCGAAGAGTGCACACATCTGGTACTGCTGCCGCTCTTGCAGCTATCAAGGCAAGGCAGTCCGAACTGACCGCAGCCGCGCCACGACAAGAATCACGCTCGATCTCGGCCTCGACATCCACCTCTCGCTCCCCGTCGACGAGGCGGCCGCGTACTGCACCAAGCGCGTCGAGGTTCTGCGGAAGAAGAAGGCGGTGCTCGAGAGCCGCGCGGAGAAGCTCCGCTGGGAGGCCGAACAGTTTGAGGGCGCCCTGAGCGAAACGCAGCCTGCGGCCGCGGCTCAGGCTGCCGCTGGGACCGCATAGATTGTTGTATGTACATATGCTGACTCTATGACTGTGTGTTACTCTTACACCAGGCGCGCGGGTATGCTTGGATGCGATGTTGGGGCGAGTGGGGGCCGACTAACTGAGGAGAGGCAGTCTCGCGACGACTAACGTGCTAGGTGACTAACCAGGCGGCCAGCGTCCATTCATCCAGCGTGGACTGCCCCTGTGCAAGAGACCGCTCAAGTGGTGTCCAGCACACGCCCCAGGAATTCTTGGCGAGATATGAGACCTGGCAGCACAGGTGTTCAAAACGAGACCATGTCCCGTTCTCGGATGTCGCCAGGGGTGTTGTAGGACCTGACAGGGAGTTCAATAAAAGAGTGGATGGACGCCGTCTCGAGGTGGCGCTCCTCCCTCCTGCCCCCATAGAGGATTGAACTCTAGACCTCATCCTTGCACTGACTCCAGAACGGTCCTTGAACCGTTTCAGAGCAAATACGAAAGACGCGCTCTGCCACTGAGCTATACGGGCATTTCTGTGACCGTGTTGCGTTGGATAACAGTCGCCATTTCCGATGTCGCGTCAGTCCTACACAGCCAGCGCTGGATGCTGAACGCCGCGGACGGCGACCGGGCTGTTTGTGGCTTGTGCAGAGGAGGCCAGTAGCCCAACCAACCAGGCCCACCCCTGGCTCTGCCACCTACTCACACTTTCCATCTGCCGCACCATGTCTTCCACGTAGCAAAGCAAGTTGCATGCAGTCCCAATAGCCCTGTTCTTCCGCACGAGCACCATTTCTTCGTTCTCCCGGCACCATTATTCTAGCCACACACGGCCCTAGTCCTTGCAGTCGTCGCCCTTGTGGCCGTGGTCGCCGTTGTGGCCGTGGCCGCCGTGCGAGCCCGAGGGCGTCTCTGAGCCCTTGCTGCGCTCGTAGTAGAAGATGGGCGCCGTGGCATTGCAGCTCGTGTGGCTCGTCTGGTTGACGGGCTTGTAGTGCACGTCCTGCGGGCGGCCGAGCGAGTGCGAGTAGTACCAGATCTCGACGAGCTGCTGCCTGGTGGGGCCATAGCAGCCGAGCTGCCGTCAGTTTCTGGCTCTCGAAAGACTCAACCCACGTAAGGAATCGCGCCGCTCTCCTTGGTCAGAGTGTCCTGGATCTTCTGGAGCGGGTAGCCGGTGCTGTTGCTGGGCACGATGCCCGCCTTGGCGAGCCACTTGTAGGTCGGGTACTTGTCCTGCGCCTTGGAGACCGACTCGACAAAGTCGACAACGGACGCCTCGGTCGCGTTGTCGTACTTGCGGCCGTAGCAGTTGTTGGTGCCGTAGTTTCCGACGTCGTAGGTCGAGAAGCAGGTGGCGTGCTTGCTGAACTCTGGGCTGTCAGCTTGCCTCTCCCAAGTGTGCACCGTCACCGTCTCCATCCCCGTCCCCACCGACGTCTCCAGTGGATGCCCCACCTGGGTCACCACTCACCGTGCTGCCAGAACGTCCAGTCGGGGCTGCCCTGCGACTTCCAGAACTTGTTAATCTTCGCCAGCAGGTCCTTCTTGCCATGCTTCTTGAGGATGGGCGAAATGACATCTCCGCCCGTCCAGGGCGGGACAACGGTGCCGTTGGGCGTCGCCTCGACGGTCTTGGGGGATGGAGTAGGGTCCCACTGGCGCTTCAGGTCGCAGTACTGGCCGTACGAGCCGTCGCACTTGTCGGGCCACAGGCCGTGCCAGGTCCACGAGTCCTTGGGGAGCACGGAGCCCTGCGCCTCGAGGCCGGTGTACTGCGTGTGTCAGAGGAAGCGGCGGGGAACGGTGGGCGCTGGCACTCACAGTGTCCCAGAACTGGGTGACGAGCACGAGGCCCTGCACGGGCGTGCAGCACGTGTCGTAGGTAGGAGCCACCGAGGCGGGGAGCTCGCACGAGTAGTACTGCGGGAGCTTGGCGCAGTTGTGCTTCTCGAACGGCGACGCCGCGGCGGGCGCAGCGAGCACCGCGAGCGCGGCAAACGTGACGGTGAGGGGAAGCATCGCGGTGTTCTTTTGATGGAGCGACAGTAGCAGTTGGGGGTTCTGGGGGGGAGTTCTGCACCGGGATCGTAGGTTGAGGTTAAGTACTGCCCGCGTTCGTTTGTCTCTGCGCTAGCGTCGCGAGCAGGTGGGCGGAAGCCGGTCTCGACCATGCTTGTCACAGTCACATCGCTAGTCTTCTGAGTCCGATACCACCATGCGAGCCGGCCGGGGCACGCATGTGGGTGCGGTGGGCAGATAGACACAAGATCAGAGAGTGGGTCCTGGGTCTGGGGAACCTCGATTGCGGGCAACGCGGAAGGAACGCGTCCATCGTGCCTCGCCTAACTCAGACTCTGTCTAGTCTTCTAAGCTCTGGTCTGTTAGCACGTTTATCACTCACGTATCACGTTTATCAGTAAGTTGCCGCGGGGCAAGTATAGCCCAGCACCCCTTGACGCGCCACCTCCGATGCCGTCGGGCAAGTGCACCACGCGGTGACATGTCGGCTCAGATGCTCGACGCGCTCGACGCCACATCGTGAGGATACGGGGCGGGAGATGAGCAACCTAGGTACGCATGTGCAGACATGCCGTGCATTGCCCGGGCGCCGACGGCCTGACTTAGCTGCCGTTGCTGAATCGTTCAGGACGCGCGATGGGGCCTGGCTGGCCGCCAAGCTTTTGCATATAAATAGCCGGCGTGCAGGTGGTAGCGGTAGCGATACACGTGCGCCACACCAGGAGTGCGCAAATCAGCTTGGATACTTTGCAGCAGACGGTGGACAGAGGATCGCAGCCGCGAGTATCCTTGGGGGCTGCAGCGGACTCGCCAGTGATTCGACAGCTCCTTCAAGGCGCGTCCTTCCGCAAAGTCACTGGATAGAGTCACAGATTGAATGGTAAGCTGCCGCAGGTTGTCGGCGATGGAACGTCTTGAGAGTAAGAGAACAGACACATCGTTGGTGAAACGGTATCATGCGTCGTTGCCATCGACGCGGCAGGGGTTCGACTCCCTTACGATGTAAACATTCAAGCTACGCGTGTAGCTTGAGATTTTTCTTGCTGTTGTTGTCGGACGGCAGGTCGTGGGGATGAGGGAAAACAAGGTTTGAGTGGGTGTGGAGGTTTGAGTGGGTGTGGAGGTTTGAGTGGATCGGGTGGAGGTGGGGTGGAGGTTTGGTGGCAGGTTGATTCGCTCCTGGAGCTCCATTGTCGATCTGGTGGATCCTGTCGTCCTCGTCATATCGCACATCGAGGACTGTAATGAAGTGGAGCAACTTGGCGAACGCGTTTCCGGCTGCTTTCAAAAGAGTTGGGAGACTGCGAAGAGACGTCAGTGCCGATGGACTACCCGCCGAGTCCGCCTGCTTGTTCAAGGTGGACAACATCGTTGGGGCTCTACCACCTGCGATGCCTCGCCCTGGGGAGCATCAGGGGGTATTCATGCGTTGGTGAAAGTGCGAGCAGAATAAGGTCGGACCATGATTCTAAAGCCGACAGGTACCGCTGAATAGAGACGGTTGAGAGAGACGACAAAGGACCACGCAAGGTACGATACTGTCCCGATGGCCGTCCCAAACGGTCCAGAGCCATCTGTAAGCACTATTCGGTGGCTTGGCGTGGTGGAATCGGCGACTTGTTTCGTCGCCAGATCATATCATCTAGCGCAGTGTACAAGGTCCAACGGCCTGGTCTCGTTCTCGGTGTTTCTTTTTGACCCAGGTTGCTCGGTGATCGGTGATCGGCCAACAACTCAACAACTGGGTGGGCATCAAGACAACACGGCCATCACCGAACATCACATGAGCTTGATATATATATGCTGATCGCACTGGGCATGGACACAAGCGAGCAGTCCCCCCTTACCCACTTTACTTACTACTCTACTCACTGTTTCCCTCCCCCTCGGTACTCGACACCAAGCATCAATCACCATGGGGTCTCCAGCCAAGCCCGCAAAGCAGCTCTCCGTCGCAGAGTGTGAGCAGCATTTGATCAAAGGACCCTCCTGAACCACCGCTGACGCTGCAGGCGACGCCATGGTCTGCAAGCCAGGCACCCCGTTCGAGATCGAGACTGTCGAGATCGCTGGCCGCCCGACCAAGGTGTGGAAGCACGTTAGTAGATAGCAGATCCTCAGCTCCGGGGCGAGACTGTGCTGTAACTGACCTCGCAGACCCCGATCTCCTTCCGCGCCCACCTGCTGCAGCGGATGGACCAGTTCGCCGACCGTGTCTTCCTGAACTCGCCTGCGCCCGAGCCTGCTCCCGAGACCGAGCGCAAGATCTACACGTTTGCCGAGGCCAAGCAGCGTTCCCTCAACGTCGCTGCGTGGCTTGTCGAGCGTGGAGTGCGGTGCGGCGACCCTGTTGGTGTCGTCGGCTTCAACAGCGCCAGCTGGGTCTTGGCCTGGACCGCCGTCCACCTTCTCGGCGCTGTGCCCGTCACGGTGAACGCTGCAACGCAGCCCGACTCGATCATTCACTGCCTCAAGATTGCGCGCCCGCGCATCGTCCTCACTGACGCAACCACTGCAGCCGTCCTCAGCTACCACAAGGATACGCTCAACCAGGCCGGCATCACCGAGGTCTGGTCGTGGCAGAACGCCGACCACCTAAAGCACAAGGGCGTCAACGTCCTTGACTTTCACGGGCTTAGCTACCCGACCAAGGCCACCCAAGCTATCGTTGACGGTGTGGGCTTTGGCGTCGAGAAGCTGAACCACGAGAGCGACGCCGTCATCTTTTACACATCGGGCACGACCGGATACCCCAAGGCTGTTCTGTCCACCCAGCGTGCAGCCCTGCACAATGTTGTCTCGAGTGTGATGCGTGAGTGCTGATACGTTCTGCAGCCGTCCAGTTGTCTAACTCTCTTCCCAGCCCTCTTCCGTCTTGGCCTCCGCATGGGCCTGACCATACAGGATATTATGCAAATGGCCGAGAACCCGCCCTCACCCCAGGTCATTGGCCTGATGGCCATCCCCTTCTTCCACGTAACGGGATGTCTCTCCATCCTGCTCAAGACGTTCTCGGACGGTGGGCAGCTTGTCCTCATGCGCCGCTTCAACGTCGACGAAGCCATCCGCATCATGGTTGAAGCCAAGGTCAACTCAATCAACGGCGTCCCCGCCATCGTCCTCGCGATCATGCAGTCGCCCAAGCTGCCCAAAGACTTTGTCCTCAACACAGCCTCGTACGGCGGTGCCCCGCCCCCTGCTCGTATGGCGGGCGACCTCCAAAAGCGCTGGCCAGCCATCACCCTGTGAGTCAAATGGAGAACACTACTCGAGTAGTGCTAAAGCCCTCGCAGAGCGACAGCCTGGGGAATGACGGAAACCAATGCACCACACACAGTCAACGGCCTGGCTGACTACATTGCCAAACCTAAGAGTGAGCATGCAGATAGGGAGGGGAACGGAAGCTGACTCCATAGGCTGCGGCGCCTGCCTCCCCGTCGCAGAAGTCCGCATCGTGGACCCCGACACGAAGCGCGAGCTGCGTACAGGCGAGACTGGCCTCATCCAGGCGCGCGGCCAGACGCTGATGAAGGGATACCTGAACAACGACGGTGAGGGCCTCATCTCTTTGCTCTCGGCTAACAGCTCCCAGCCGCCAACAAAGAGGCCTTTGATGTCGAGGGCTGGTTCAACACGGGCGACGGCGGATACCTCGACAACGACGGCTTCCTGTACATTGCCGACCGCAGTGAGTCGCCCCCTCTATTGCAGCGCAGCCGCTCACACCACACAGTCAAGGACATCATCATCCGCGGCGGCGAGAACATCTCGTCGGAGGAGGTCGAGAACGCCATCTATCTCGACGACCGCATCGCCGAGGCGGCCGCCGTGCCCGTCCCTGACGACCTGTTGGGCGAGCTCGTCGCCGTCGCCGTCTCCCTGCGCCCTGGCGCCCAGGCTACCGCCGAGCAGGTGGCCCAGACCGTGTTCCCCCGGTGCGTTCCGCTGTCTTCGCTCTGTCACTCTTGACTGACTCTCTCAGACTCCGCTCTCACGCCCGTCCGGCGTTCATCTGGGTCTCCGCCGAGCCGCTGCGTGAGTGATTCTAACACCTACTACTGGTCGGATCCCTGACGTGCAGCCCGGAATGTCAACGGCAAGGTCCTCAAGACCGACCTCAGGAAGACGGTCACGGAGATGTACCTTAAGAGCAAGAAGCGCGAGGCCAAGCTTTAAGCGGGATAGCAGTCGACGTTTGTAGCAGTGTGAGTGGGGTGTCAGTGGTTTTACAAATACGAAGAGAATGTGACGCTGTTGTGCGGTTCATCATGGCGGACGAGCACAGGGGGCGATGTACTCCGCAGACGCATCAAGGAAGTGCTGAAGAGATTGGTCGTGATTCGGTGTTGCATGGAGTGGGGGAGTGGGAATGAGGTCAACTGCCGCCTGGTGTTGGGTATCACCCACGACTCGTCGGTCGTATGTTCCAACAAGCGCCTGTGTCCACTGGCCAGGTCCCTTGGTCGCTTCATCATGAGGCTTCTGTCTGTTTCTGCCTGCTGTGCTACATTACAATCCCTGCCAACGACACTTGTCACTGCTTTCGTTAACACTTGTGAATGTTCGTGGCCACTTGTTCATTTCCTGATTACAGTTGTTCCGCTGTCGGGTCTGGCGACGCTTTCGAACTAGGCACTTAGGGAACGTAGCGGAATCCCGGGGCGAGGTCATGTTTCTCGACAACGTCGAGCGGGGTGCCCTTGGGCGGCCGGCCGCCCTCGACCGTGTCGCGGCGCCTGTTCTCCATGCGGTAGTAGGTCGTCATCGCGATGGCGAGCACGAGGCCGAGCGACTGGAACGCGAGGTTGACGACGCAGCCCTTGTGGAACTTGGGGCCCTCGTGGGAGGGGAACAGGAAGGCGGCCGCCACCGAGAGGCACTGGCCGACAGTGTTGAGCATGCCGAGCGAGGTGGCGCGCTGCGACTGGTTGCCAGTGTTGGACGACTGCCAGGCTGCAGCGTTAGCTGGGAATTCTGGGAACTGGGCGACTTCAACGCGCACGTACCCATGATGAGGGGGATGTTGGTGTAGCCTGCAGTGACGATGCAGATACAAGCAAAGTAGCGGCCAGAGAGCTCGGTGTGGGTGGCGTGCGCGGGAGGAACAGTGAGGAGGACAGCCCAGCCGACGATGCCGAGAATGAACGGCACCATAACGGGGATACCGCGTGTCTGATACCTGTCCGAGTAGGTCGTGAGGAGGAGCATGAACACGAGGGCCACAGCGTAGGGGGGCACAGTCATGAGCTGCGCCTTGGCGTTGGTATATCCAAAGCCCTTGATGATGGTGGGGAGGAAACCAGTGACGGAGCCGAGAGTGAGGTTCATGCACGAGTACATAACCGACACGGCGTACGTCTTCCAGTCGGTGAGACACCTGACGACGCCGCGGATGTCAACGCCCGAGTCGGACTCCTGGAGGTTCTGAGCGTTGAGACGGGTGAGGCAGAGAGTGCGCTCGTCCTCGGAGAGGTACTTTGAGGTCTCGGGGCGGCTGGGCATAAAAAGCGCGACACAGATCGCCAGAAGGAACGAGGGGCAGCCCTCAATCAGGAAGAGGATGCGCCAGTTGGCAATCGGAGAGTGCTTGATGGAAGTGACACCGAAAGCGATGAGACCACCAAAGGCTCCAGCGACGGCACCAGCAGAGATGAAAAGACCAATGCGCTTTGCGAGGTCGTTCTTGGTGTACCACATCGAGAGCTGTAGATCCACATGCAGGGATGGGATGGGAAGGGGGCAGATAGAGTGGGCGCAGTAATGGATGTGGCGGGACACGAGCGTCAGCTCCCATTTTCTCAAATATCTGCAGAACTCACCAGGAAGGCCATAGCCTGGCCGAAGAACGCCTCTCCAAGACGCTAAAGAGACGGCAGACATACACGCCAGCCTTGTTCTGCGTGGCGGCCATGCAGGTGGCGCCTGTCTCTTATACACCTCCAGATGTGTATAAGAGACAGCCTTAATATAATCTCCCTTTGCTGTTCATCAACCCTCCACTCCCAAGGCCCACCCACATCCACTCCATCTGTCGTCTTCACCACTGCCACCACCCACAACGGCTCCACCCATCTTCCACAATGCCTGCCTCCACCTTTGCTCGCCCCGCCCAGCTCAACCTCTGCAGCGCCGAGGCTCCTCGCTTCACTCGCGCTCCCTGGTCCGCCGGTGGCTCCGACTCTGACGACGACGAGACCACCTCGGCCGACTCCAACGGCGACGGCGACAATGACGACGAGCCCTCCTTCGACGGCCCCTCTACCGCTACCACCTCGGCTCAGGCCATGGCCATGCGCCGCGCCCCTGCCCTCCCTGCCATTGCCGTCTCGGCTCGCTCCGTCTCCCCTCCTCGCCGCTCCCCTCTTTCCCCCCTCGCTGCCGGTGCCGGCGCCGTTGCCCCCGGTATCCCTCGTCCCCGTCCCCGCGGCCTCGGCATGAGCCCCCTCAGCTCCAACGGTGCCGCCTCGCCTCGTACTTGCCTCCCCAAGGCCACCCCCCTCTCGCGCACATTGTTGAACCGCACCCTTCCCTCTACTGCCGCCGCTCCCAAGAAGACTACCAAGTTCATCGTCCCCTCAAAGCCCTTCCGCTCGACCTTTGAGCTGGGTCTCTCGTCCAACGAGCTCGCCAGGAAGTAAAGTGTTGCCGCCACGGACGCTTCCCCACCACTTTACGATCCACCAACGACGACTCACCCGGCAGCGGCCTGTGCGCACCCCATCACGCGGGATCTCGCACGGCTACCCCGGCATTCTCCTACCTCATCACAGGACTGCAACAACTTGGTCTTCCGATCCTCCGCTGAGGATCATTTCGAACTTTTGTGTCTCTCCGCCTAATCTGCCCGTGCCGCTTTGATTTGTTTCTTGTGCACAGCAGCCCCACTCATTACGACAACAACACCTGCATTCCCCCCCACCCCCATTCCGTAGATAGTGTAGACTAGGCCGTGTACTATAGGCCCCGTGTATCTAGTATGTAGATTCATGCAGAATTCAGCAGCACCCAACAGGACTTTAGAGTAAACAGAGCAAGTTGACGCAGGCCGCAACTGTGGGGGGCACACGGAGTCATGTGCATACCACGCATCCACGCAGCACTAGACTAGGCATTCCCGTGAGCATGACGATTCCCCTGGCGCACTGGATAGCCGCGGAACATTATGCATTACACTGCAGTGGCACTGGACAATGTTGCCGAGCATGGTGGGGAGAGCGTAGAGGCTGGCGGCGACTTGGCTGGCTGAAACACGAGCCTGCCACACTGCCACCCCCAGTGATCGTCGCCCTCTGGGGGACACCCAGCCAGCCACAGCCGCCGGACGCTGAGTGGCAAAAAGTGGTCAACACTGGCCGCGGCAGATTAAAATTTACTCCCGCTATTCGAATTCGGGCTGGCCCCAACAACTTTGGTGGGTGGGAAGACGTTTTTCGAATCCACAAACGTATTGACGACTGACGCTTGCTGGCTGGCTCGCTTGCTGGCTGGCTCGCTCCACCGGCTGCGTCGCCGAAAGGGTCGATGCAGGGTACGCGCAGTGGAGACAGAGGGCGCCGATGCGGTCTCTACCTGGCAAGCGCCGTAGGCCAATACGTCTGCGGCCGGTCAGGAGCGTAGGAGAATAGGAGCAGCCCTCGCTTCTTCGGGATAGCCACTGTCGGGATAGAAGAGTGGGTACACTGCGGCACGGCCCGGCTCGGGGCCCAGGAAAGCGGCAGGCGGGCAGAGCATGCCGTGCTGGGGAGGCGATAGTGCAGGCCCGTGCGGAGATCTCCAGGGTGGGGAGGCAGCAGGCATGAGCATGAGTGCCAGGGTGCCGTGGTCGCCTGACTGATTGTGAGCACGGTATTTGACCGCTACTGGCAGGCCGCGGCGCCGCGGACACGAGCAGCATGTCATGCGCCGGCAGCCGGCGGCTCGTCGTCCCACCGCCACCACGCGCAGGCATGGCCGTGTGCACCATACAGCAGCCCCTGCACGGCCCGTCCCGGGAACACCTCCACGCTCCAAGAGCGCCCGGGAGCCGAATGCGACACATTGAAAGCGACTACACCAGGGGTAAACCCGTTATCACGCGACCTTGAGAGGTTATCTAGCCAAACGAGCCAAATCAGGGTGATGGCGCCACACTGGAACCAACCGCGGGGCAGGCGTGTCTGACCGCGCTGGCTGTCCTTGTACATGTGCTCGCTGAGCATGTGTCGGGTCCGACGCTTGGATACCAACGGTAGTGTGGGCGTGGACGCGGGCATTGATGACCACACTCACCACCGCTCACTTTGGCCATCCTTTGGCAGGGCGTTGATCAGCTCCCCGCTTGTCCCAAAGTTCTGTGTCACACACTTCTTGGCCGTCGTCCATTACAAACAAAGGATATCAAAGTCACCTTCGTCTTCGGATTGCGCACCCTCGGCGGGCGGAGGAACGTGTTTTGGTGCGTTCCCAGAGCCTCAGCAGCGCTGCTCCCCACTCATTGTCAGCAAACACTAATAGTCTAGTGGTTAGGATGCTTCTCTTCCATCTTTGGAAAGTTAAGAAGCGGCCGGTGTTCGAATCACCGTTAGTGTACTGTGAGCTTCTGATTACTCGGAAGACGTCTTTTTTGGTTTGTGCAAAGGTATTTGGAGCCTCAGGGACGGAGCGGAGCGTCTGGCGTAGAGGGCGAAAGAGGAGCAAGTGCCACATTCGCGGTGTAGCGCCACAGTCCGACCCGCGCTCGTGATCGCCGCGGCCTTGTGATCTGCCCGACACACAACTGCGCCCTTGCACCGCTGGTGACGTAGTGTGTTTTGAGTGTGAGTCCTCTGGACCAGCGAGCAAGGACATGGCTGTCCCAATATTGCTGCCCTGTCCTGAATAACTGGATGCAGTGGGGGTGTTGGCACCAACGCCTGGTCGCTAAGAGTAGGCGCGGCGGTGGCGAGTGCGTCAACGGAACTCGGAGAGTTGGGTGCACAACAGCCGGCCTTGTCTCTATAGAAAGGGTGCCAGACAATTCGCCGAAACCCCACTCCAAGTCTAGATAGACTCGAGTTTGTGCCGAGGGCGTTGGAATGGCCAGAGAGGGGCGGACATGGCAATGAGCGACACAGTAAACGAAACGATTGATGCGCAGTATTGCAGGATTGACCATCCAGGACCCCGAAGACATCCACTACCGTGTAACGTGCGCCGGTAAATACTATCAATACGTTCATTAAATGTCCGGTCTATCATCTACAGTCTAGTATTGCTAATGGTTCTCCCGGCTCGCTTACAGCCTCCTCCTGCGGGTGGCGCGCGGCACGCACTCGCCGTCGACCAGGTCGTGGCGGCCGTTGCACGAGTGAATCTTGCACTGACCACTGACGCAGCTGACAGAGTTGACACCGGGAAGGTATGTGCAGTCGACGCCGTTGCCGGGGGTTCCGTCCGCAAGGTAGGGGCAGCCGCCGCAGGCCTCGAGGTTGGAGCTTGTGTCGAGACACTCGGCGCCGCCGCGCTGGACAGGGCAGAGCTCACGGCCGTCCTCGCAGAACGAGCGCTTGAGCGGGTTGGCATCCATCTCACGCTTGGCGGGCTTGGTGGCGGGGACGCCCGAGGTGCAGACCTGGGTGGCGGGGTTGATGCACTCGGTGCCGCACTTGACGTAGCCGTTAGTGCACTCGAAGTTGCACAGACAGTCGAGGGGGATAAAGTTGGTGGTCGGCCACGTGCACGCGGCCCACCCGTTGACCTGGGTGATGAGGTTGTACTGCTGGATCATCATCTGCTGGGCGCAGGTCTCGGCGGTCGTGCAGTCGTTGGCCTTGCAGGGGTTGGCGTCGACACACCAGTACTGGAGCCAGGTGCCGTTGACGGCCGCGTTGTTGACGCCAGTGTTGTACGCGTCAATGACCAGCTGCTTCCACTGATCCTGCATGACGCCGTCGTTGTAGCACCAGCCGTTGGGGTTCGTGCCCTGCACGCCGTCGGGGTCCTTGACCGACGTCTGGTAGTGAAGAACATCCTTGGGGGACGTCAGCGATACCTCTTGGGCAACGGCCAGCAGCACTGCCACTGTTATTTTACTCACAATCCAGGTCATGTCGTACTTTGTTGTGGTCTTGTACTGGAAGCCCTTGCAAGTGCACTGCACTCCGGCCGCACGCTTCTGGTGGTCGTGGAGCTCGGGGAGGTACTCGACGCGGGTCGCAGGCGTGTCGAACTCCGGAGCGCCCGCGGAAGCCCAGGCCGCGTCAAAGCCGCGTACGTTATGAGAAAACTCGTTGACGAGAGCCTGGTCGGCGGCAACACAGGTACCGACCAGGACCGGCAGAAATGAAAGGAGCGAGACGGACCTCATGGTGGTGGGGCGAGAAACACACGCGTCGAGTATGGGGGTGACGATACATAAGTCGTGAGTCTGCTGTGGGTGTCCAGGTTTATATGTTCATCCGTCTCTGCACTGGCAAGAGGCTTGTTGCGGACGCTTCTCGGCCGTGGCAAGAAACTTTGACGATGAGACTGCAAGTCTGACTTGCGCTTCAGTGCAGCAACGTCCAGATTCGGTCTCACTGCCACAATCAACAAAATGGACCCTCAGTGACAACCATGATCGATGTTCTCTTCCTGACATGACGTGAGCCTAAACGAGACCCTCTGGAATCCCCCCGATTGCTGCCTCGGCGAGTTCAGCGCCCTCCAGCGCCAGTCTGTCCTCCAGCGGCAGGGCTATCCCTAGCGAGGCCAGCTCGGTATCAAGATGAAATCTTTGAACTAGTTTATCAGAAACCTGAAGGGATCTGAGGTGGTGACACATGATGGCCTAACCATTCTGTCACCAGGCCCGACGACGCTTCTCCCAAGTCCGACTGTACCGTCCTCTACCTGGAGGCAGCCGGCGGTTAGTTGAGGCTCACGGCACATCGTCCCAGTCGCCCCGCGACAGGTATGCAGCGGCTGCAGCCGGCACCGCGAAAAGGTAAAGTTTTGGACTGGCTTTCGGTAGCACGCGGCGTTAGACAGGAAGATAACGGCCAAACAGCAGCCCAAGTCGACTGTTAAAGTTTTTGGCGTCCTGGTATGGATACAAGGTGGAGTTAGAAAGCAAGATTGATAACAGATCGGCTGTACGATATGCTAACGGCCACGCACAGCCGACCGCTGAGGAATGAGCGAGACAGTACTCCACGAACGCAATAGTGATCCACCAGCTGTTGTACAAAATGAGGAGAACCAGCTGTGCAAAGGGTGACCAGAAGCTCCGGAAACCACGACAGGCGGGGGCGAGTAGTCTTCTTCTCGGTCAGCGTGGTGGGTCTGTCCACAGCTCATCCCTCCAGCTGTCCTCCATAGTACCCGCCCAAAGCCGGCACAAGGTCAGCGCCTTCCCTAAGCACCCCAGCAGAGCGCTTGTCTTTTTGCCAGCCCCGTCAACGGCAAACGGGCCGGTGGGAAGGCAGACTGGGTGCCTTCCAGGCCATCCTCGAGAGTACCACTAGCATTTCGGCGTGCGTCGACTGTCAAAGAGCGGATCAAAGGAGCGGTTGCGCAATTACGTGCTCGGGAAACTTGGGCGCTTGTGTTGCACGAGAAGAGGCGCGTCCGATAATGGACTCGCGTAAGTCCGTCCGCCTGACAGTGACGTCTGTCGCCCAGAGAGCGGCGCTGTGATCTGTAACACGTTCTGCCTACCACCGATTCCATGGCCAGAGGCGACAAGCTGGCCCCTCGACCCTGCCAGCTCCGCCACTTTGCCCAATGGCAGCGCGCTTGTGAGCAATCTCGAGAACTCATGGCTCGGACTGGGTGTATGTAGGCAGCGAACTGCCAAGGCGACAACCCACTGTGCAGGCAAAGTAGAGTTTCGGCGTTAATTTTGTGCAGAGAAGATATCCTGGGTGAGCTGTGCCTGAATAGGAACCTGTGGTGGACGCTCGCCCTCTGGCAATTCTGAGGCACCAATTATCCATTCAACTGGGAATCACTCTAGTCGCGGATTCTCTCCGACATCCCCCCGAAGTCTCCCTCAGGATAGCAGAACCTCGCATCAGTTTGTGAGGTCTGCGGTTAGAGAGGCCTTGGGACAAACAGCGACCTTGACATGTCGGCGTCCTGGTTGTGTGCTCAAACTTTAAATCAGGCTGACTAGGCAGTCGGAAGGCAGCTGGTACGCCTCCCGTCCGACAAGAAACGTGGTGCGCCCGGTGGCGATAAACAGAAGTTTAGGTAGCTCGGTGTAGTGGGAGAAGGATACATCGCCTGGCGCAGCTGCCTCTCAGTCATCTTCAGGTTGACAACTTTGCTAACACCCTCCCGGCTCGCGAGGTGGGAGTGAAACTGACTGTTTCCTTTGCGGCTGGCTGCCACTCACCATTGGAAGGGAACTGGTCTGTCTCTCTCTCTCTCATTAAGAAAGTATCGTCGCCCAGAATAGGTTGAAAGCTGGGTATCGTCACTCCGACCGCACGCACCCTGTGACTGACACCCACTCCTTACCAACGTATGTCATTACAGGATAGTCTACATGATCACAATCTGCTTGTTCGCTTCCCATCGATTCTCCAGCTTGCTGTATTGGAGCGGCCCGGTCCCTTACTCCGAGGATCTGCTTTCTCCCTTCCTCAGATGCAGTCTGTCCCCTGGCTCAGATAAGTCCCAAACCTGAGGCCTAAGTATATCGTCGTCACCTGTAATCGCTGTACACCAGAGACGAGGGTTACATCAGGAGAGGAAGCAGTGACTCCCATGGCAGATGTTCGTCTACAGCAGGTGAAGGGCTTGCCTGCCATGCTATACCGGAAGGTCTTACAGTGCTACAGCCCACATTCTGGTTTCTCAGTCGATAACATTGACTCCCGTCAAGGCTCGTCAAGTGGTAGGCCTCGACCAGAGTGTACCACGTTGGCGACACGTCGCCGTGGGTGGCACTTCTACTTTAGTCTGGGGGTGTTCTTCTGACGTGTGGGAGGCCAAGGAAGAATCACCTCTACGCACTTGATTGCCACGCCGGATTGTAGAGTGGAGGAAGCTGACCTGCGCCGCTGGCGTCCACTCCATCGCACCGTCTGGAATTTCCGCCCTTCGTTCGCCTGACCCTGCTAAGCTTGGAATAGATCCACTGGTCTTGGTAGAGAGAGAGACCTGGCGAGAGTTAACAGGCTTCCTACAATGTGCTCGACCGTCGACGGTCGTCGGAGCATTGGGTGACATCTTTGACACGATTGTCGTGTCGGGGCCAAACAGCCTGCGATGGGGCCGCCTCGCCGCCCGGCCAGCTGATGCCCGACCGCCTGCCCCGGGGGCAGACTCCGTGTGGAATGTCATGGGAATGATGTACCGAGGTAGAAGAGAGCAGGGGGAGCTGTCAGCAGTTGTGTTCTGTGTTCCTAGCCAGACTGACTGACTAGCCTTCCTTGATGCATGATGCAGGAGTAACAGACAGCATGAGCGGAGCGCCAAGCGCAGACTGGAATGAGTGCCACCACCAACCCACAAATAGTCCGCTGCTCATTGCCAACGGTGGGTGACACATCTGCACAAGACCTCAGTTGGGCGAAATTGGCCTCAGGTTCCGTGTCCTTCGACCGGCGTCGGTGCCGGTGCCGGTGGAGTGTCCAGGATGTGCGCTCGACGTTATCATCTCATCTCCGCCGTCGGATAAATATGGTTCCGCGGCCCGCAGATACGAACCCCGCCTCACTCGCCCCGCACCCATCCCCGCTCGCGCCACTGTTGCTCCGGGGGTGGCGCCACCTCAGCCACACCGGAGACACTCGACGCCGCTCCGGGCCCCACAGTCCGCTCAACCGCATCATTGCGCCGAAACAAAGATCCGCCATGTTGATCTTCGTTCCTGTGGTGCCAGCACTCCATCTCCCTTACTGCTGGAAAGCGACACGGCAACAGAAGGCTAGGCCAAGAAAAAGATGGTTGTGAAAGCGCTCAACGCTCTCCAGTGACGACCCAGGTTCGAACTGGGGACCAACAGATAACTGCGATTGCGAGGATTGCAATCTGCTACTCTACCACTGAGCTACCGCCACCTTCTTCGCCTTGACGGGCGGCGCCAATAGAATGTTTCTTGGGCTCTGCGAGTGCGTAGTTGCGTAGCTGAGCTGTGGAAGCCTTTCGCAAGGCGTGATACGCATGGCAGCCGGTCAGTCGAGGTTGGTCCCGTCGTTAGTTCAAACCTCTAGTGTCATCTATCTAGCATCTTAGTTTGGCTGCCCAATGTCTATGCCTTGGGCTTGCGCTTCTTCTTCTGACCCTCGAGGAACTTGACGAGGTACTCCTTGTGCTCCTCTGTACCGAGGCGCTGATTGAAAATCTCAAGCTCCACCGAGTTGGTAGCGTGAAGCATGGCGCGGACCGACTTGGGGCGCAGCACGGCCTTGGAGGTTGCTGTGTGTTAATTCTAGACTCTTGAGAGCAGCTGCCGCCATCCGCCTACTCTCCTACGGTGGAGTACCCTTGGGATATCACACGCTTCGATCGCCCTGGGTGGCTACCCTTCAACCTCTGACCAAACTCACTGATGCTTCCCGGGGCGAGGCCCTCGATCGAGTCGGCGACGCGCTGGACGACGGCATCCTGCAGTCCCTCGGCGGGGAGGATCTCGGCAAACAGACCAGAGTACTCGAGCTGGGCCGCAGGGATCGTCTGGGAGAGCTGCAGCAGGCGGGTGGTCATGGAGGGGCCAAAGATAGGAGGGAATGTGACGCTGCTGCAGCCTTCGATGCTCGCACCGATGCGCGAGAAGGGGGTGGTAAAGCTGGCCTCCGGGGCGGCGTAGATGAGGTCAAAGAAGGGGAGGGTGGTGGTAGCGACGCCGAACGCGGGACCTTCACGTTAGGAGAGACGATGAACGGGCCGGGAAGCAGAATACGTACCATGGATGCCAGCGGCGAGGAGCTTGGGGAAGTCGATCAGCGCATCGATGTACTCTCTGTCTGTTAGCCATGGTCTTGCCGCTACTCACCCAGCAGCACGCAGAGCGTCGCTGTTGTGCGCGAGACGGTGCTCTCCATCGACGGCCGCGCCAGACGAGAAGATGCGGCCATTGGCAGTCACCACGACGGCGTGAACATCGGCCGTGTCGCGGGCGAAGCGCAGACCATCGATCATTTCCTGTAGCGGTGAGTACTACGTCACTTGAGAGTGAGGGAACACTAGATATTCACGCGGTCTGTTGTTAGCCGCTGCAGACGTCAAGACACGCACACTTGGTGGGGGTAAAGCAGTTGAGGTTCTGCRGAGTGTTGAGACGCAGTTCAAGCACGCGACCGCGGTGGAGGGTTGCGAGAACCTCCTTAAACTTGGGCAAGGACATGGCGGGACAGATGGAATGAGTTGAAAGTAGATGGAGTGGACGGAGATGAATAGATGTGGGAGTTGCAACCATTTTGACTGTGACCAGTTGCCGGTTGGAACAAGTGAGTAGCCGACCGCTCCTGGCTGGCAGCGATAGCCGACTGTGGCATTTAGCTGACAAAGCGGCATGATGGTTTCTCTCTCTGTATACAAGCATCCGGCCTTCATGCATGCACGGCCGCCAGAGGTGTAGCCCCTGGTATTATCACGAAGGTCTCGGTCGGGCTAAACAGCAGCTAATAAGTTAACATGCGACTGGTGTGCCGATTCCATAAATGATAGCAGGATACCCCACTTAAGGCAGAATCTCTGGCAGAACGGCTGGCCGTACGGTGCCTGGCCTCAGTTCACTCATATCAGGTCACATCCATCTTCTGACGAGCATTGTCAGGCTCCCGTCCCTCTATTGCAGTTTCTTGCAGCACTTGGCCCATGCCACCGCCGCAAACATGCACTTGCTTCCCACGTTGTGTGGGCCAGCGCCGAGAGCATGCAGCCCACGCAGCAGGGCCAAGGAATTCTCAGAACGACCGGTGCATAAAATCGAACACTTTTGCTCACCGCAACTACAATATACAAAAGCTTCTTCCTACTCCTAGACCCTCTACTCGTGCTTGATAACGGCGATAAGGTCGCCTTGGCTGAGCGAGTCGTTGGCCTGGACGACGACCTCAGCGACAACACCAGAGACGGGCGACGAGACGACCGACTCGAGCTTCATGGCCGACATGACGGCAACGGGGTCACCAGCCTTGATGGTCTGGCCGACGGTGACACGGATGTCAATGCAGACACCGGCCATGGGGGCACCGATCGATCCGGGCTCAGACGAGGCCTTGGGGCGGGTGACGATCTCGGTGGCGGCGGCGGTGTCCTCGATAACAACGGCACGAGTCTCACCGTTGAGCTCGAAGAAGCACTCGCGAGTGCCCTTGGCGGCGTCGAGGGGACCGACGGCAAGGAGCTTGATGGTAAGGGTCTTACCCTTCTCGATCTGGACGGTCATCTCCTCGTTGATCTGGGGCTTGCCGAGGAACCAGCGAGTAGGGAGGACCGAGAGGTCACCGTACTTCTCGACGAAGTCCTGGTACTCCTCGAAGACCTTGGGGTACATGCAGTACGACTGGACGTCGAAGCTCGAGATGTGGTTGCCGTACTTCTCGCGGAGCTCAGCCTTGATCTTGTTGAAGTCAAGGGGCTTCATCGAAAGACCGGGACGGGCGTCGATGCGGGGCTTGTCACGGATGATCTTGGAGCGGAGGGGCTCGGGGAAGCCACCAACGGGCTGGCCGAGGTAACCCTGGAAGAACTCGATGACGGAGTTGGGGAAGTCGAGGGTGTCGGCGCGAGCAATGACGTCCTCGGGGGTAAGGCTGTTGGAGACCATGAACTGGGCAAAGTCACCGACGACCTTGGACGAGGGAGTGACCTTGACAATGTCACCGCAGAGCTGGTTGGCCTCGATGTACTTCTTCTTGATCTCAATCCACTGCGAGCCGAGGCCGAGCTGCGAGGCCTGGAACTGGAGGTTGGTGTACTGGCCACCGGGCATCTCGTGGTCAAAGACACCCGAGTCCGAGGCACGGACGTTGGCCTCGAAGGGAGCGTAGAGGACACGGATCTGGCTCCAGTACATGTTGAGGGCAGTGATGTTCTCGTGCGAGATTCCGGGGCCGAGGCCGGACTGCTCGAGGGCAGCGACAACGGCACCCATGGCGGGCTGCGAGGTGAGACCGGAGAGGTCGTCAATGGCAACGTCAACAACGTCGGCACCGGCCTTGGCGGCGGCGAGCATCGAGGCGACGGCGATACCGGCGGTGTCGTGCGAGTGGACGTGGATGGGGAGGTCGGGGTGGGCCTTGCGGATGGCACCAACGAGCATGGTGGCAGCCTCGGGCTTGAGGAGACCGGCCATGTCCTTGATACCGAGGACGTGGATGCCCTCCTTGACGAGCTTGGCGGTAAGGTCAAGGTAGTACTCGAGAGTGTACTTGGTCTTCTTGGGGTTGGCGACGTCACCCGAGTAGCAGATGGTACCCTCAACGACACCACCGGCCTTCTTGGCGGCGTCAATACCGAGACGGAGGTTCTCGAAGTAGTTGAGCGAGTCGAAGACACGGAAGATGTCGAGACCGGCCTCGACGGCCTTCTTCGAGAACTCGTAGATGGCGTTGTCGGGGTACGAGGTGTAACCGACGGCGTTGGCGCCACGAACAAGAGCCTGGAGAGGAATGTTGGGGACGAGCTTACGGAGGGTGCGGAGACGCTCCCAAGGGTCCTCGTAGAGGAAGCGCATGGCAACGTCAAAGGTGGCACCACCCCAGCACTCGAGCGAGTAGGCGTTGGCGAGAGCGTGCGAAGTCTCCTTGGCAATGTTGGCCATGTCGACGGTACGCATACGGGTAGCGAGGAGCGACTGGTGGGCGTCACGCCAGGTGGTGTCCATGATAAGGGTACCGGGGTAGGCACGGATGGCCTTGGCGAAGGCCTCGGGGCCCTCGTTGACGATGATGTTACGCCAACCGGTGAGCTGGGGCTGGGAGCAGTCGACAACCTTGCCCTCCTTGTCCTTGATGGCAGGGATGAGAGCCTCGGTCTTGAGGCCGGGCTCACCCGACTGGCCCTTGATGGACGAGCCGTTGACGGCGAGGTCACCAAGGTAGGCGAGGAGCTTCTGGGCACGGTTCTGCGACTGAACAAGCTTGAAGAGCTCGGGGGTGTCGTCAATGAAGGTGGTCCAGGTCTTACCCGACTCGAAGACGGGGTGGGTAAGAAGACGGATGAGGAAGGGGATGTTGGTCTTGACACCACGGATACGGAACTCGATGAGAGCACGGAGCATCTTGCGGCGGGCAACCTCGTAGGTGGCACCCGAGACGGAGCACTTGACGAGGAGCGAGTCGTAGTGGGGGGTGATCTGAGCACCGGCGTAGCCCGAGGCGGCGTCCAGACGGACACCGTTACCACCAGCGGAACGGTAGACCTCGATCTTACCAGTGTCGGGCTGGAAGTTCTGGGCGGGGTCCTCGGTGGTGATACGCGACTGGATAGCGAAGCCACGGCGGTGGATCGACTCCTGGGTGAGGCCGAGCTGCTCAAGAGTGATACCAGCGGCGATCTGGATCTGGGCGGCGACAATGTCGATGCCGGTGATCTCCTCAGTGATGGTGTGCTCAACCTGGATACGGGGGTTGATCTCAATGAAGTAGTGGCGGCCAAGCTGGTCAACGAGGAACTCGGCGGTACCGGCGTTGCGGTAGTTGACGGCGTGGGCGAGCTTGAGGGCGTCGTTGAGAATGGCCTGGCGGACCGACTCGTCGAGGTGAGGAGCGGGGGCGATCTCGACAACCTTCTGGTGACGACGCTGGACCGAGCAGTCACGCTCGAAGAGGTGGACGCAGTTGCCCTGCGAGTCACCAAGAAGCTGGACCTCAATGTGGCGGGGCTTGTCGAGGAAGCGCTCAATGAAGACGGTTCCGTCGCCGAAGGCCGACTTGGCCTCGGAAACGGCACGCTCGAACGACTCCTTGAACTCCTCGGCCTTGCGGACGACACGCATACCACGGCCACCACCACCCATAGCAGCCTTGATGATGACGGGGAAGCCGTACTGGTCGATGAAGTCCTTGGCGAGCTCGTACGACTCGACGGGGCCGGGGGTACCGGGAACGACGGGGACGTTGGTGGCCATGGCGACGTCACGGGCCTTGACCTTGTCACCAAGCGAGTCGATGGTCTCGGGGCGGGGGCCGATGAAGGCGATGCCGGCGGCCTCGACCTTGCGGGCGAAGTCGGCGTTCTCGGAGAGGAAACCGTAACTACGTGTCAGCTATGTTGCAGGCTGGCAGACAGGTTGGACTCACCCAGGGTGGATCATGTCGACACCGTGCTCAAGGGCGACACGGATAATGTCGTCCTGAGCGAGGTAGGCAGCAACAGGGGCGAGGCCCTTGCCAACGAGGTACGACTCGTCCGACTTGTAACGGTGAGCGTTCATGCGGTCCTCGTGCGAGTAGATGGCGACGGTCGACATGGCGAGCTCGTGGGCGGTACGGAAGACACGGATGGCGATCTCACCACGGTTGGCGACGAGGACCTTCTTGAGGGGGCCATTGTGGCCGGCCTGCTGCTTGCGGACACGGTCGACGCTGCTCATGTCAGAGGGGGGAATAGTATGGAAGAGTGTTGGGAGAGCATGGCTACTTACGTCTGGACGGGGGTAGCGAGAGCGCTGCCGGCCTCCGACTTGTCAAGGCCAAGGTGAGCAGCCCACGCCTCAACCTGTTCGGGGGGAAGGTATTGGGACATGGGGGCCAGGACAGAGGTATGACAGGGTGGGGGAGAGGGGGGGGGGGGGGGGGGGGGGGGGAAAGAAGCGGGTGCCAGGATTCCAGCTCGAGGTACTTGGAGAAATGTCGGACCACCAGGCAGGAAGGTGGAGGCTGTCCACTTGCGCAGCAGTTCCAGCTCATCCTAGAGCAGCTGTCTGCCCTGCCACGACTTGCCCCAGTGCTCTTACCTGCCAGCGGCCAGCGGGCCGAGGGTCGTGGAGCAGCATCGTGGCACGTCACCTGGACAGCTGGACAGCATGATGCATGCCTCGGTCCTCTTCTCTCTCTCTCTCTCTCTGGGGCATGGAACAGTCACTGCCCCAGAATGGCGGCAGAAGTGCTCCTCTGCAAACGCTTAACATGGGCAAGCATATTTGAGCGTCATGCCCCCCATACCAACCAATTGGCGCCAATCAAGGAAAACGCTTGCGCGTAGGGCCCACAGCACGGCACAGCCTTGTGGCTTGTGGCGGCGGCGGACGGCGGCTTCCGTTGGCGGCGGCGTATAGCGCGCGGTAGCGGCTCGCGTTTAGAGTTGACCCAAACCCAGCCAAGCCCAGCCCAGCAAATGTCTCACATTCGCCGCCAGAGACGACATATAAACGAAGTCTGGGTCTCGTTTGTCCAACTCGTTGGTATCTCCTGCTACCCAGCTTGGCCAGCTTGCATTGTTAGTGGTCACAAGTAGACGAGTGCTGTCGAGACGGCACTCACAGCCCAACCATCATCCCCGACATCAATAGCAACAGGAACAAGCACAGCAACAGCAACAACAACGCGACAGCCACAACAGTCCGTCGTCCACTTGGCCCTCCCAGCATCTCCAACATGGCCGCTTGCGACGTTGCACCCCTCCCCTCGGCTGCGCCTTCCGAGGAGGGAGCAGTTGCTCCCTCCAACCCTCCAGAGGACGCTCCGCCGGCCTACGACGCGTCCTCCGAGACAGCTGCTCTCGTGCCTAACGGTTGCGCACCCGCAGCTGCCGTCTCTTCCACAGCTACACCTCAGGCGCCGCCTTCTGAAATCTCTGCGCTCTGTGCTCCCTCTCTGCCCTTTGACGCGCCGGCACCTGCCCCCAGCGACCCCGACGTGCTCGCTGCCGTCTCTCGCGCAGGCGGCACAGCTCCTCCGGCTTTCGACTACGTCGCGCCGGAGGCTCCCGAGCACCCCGATGATGCGCCGTGGTACTACCTCCCGGACTTTACCCACCTCACAGACGAGCAGCGCACACTCTTTGGTCTTCCTGTGCGTGCGTGGGTGCCTCCTGAGAGTCGTAAGGGAAAGCGGGGCGACTACATCGACAGGCTCCTGGACCAGTTCTCCTCGAGCGTGATAAAGGACAACCAGGAGGTGGTCGCCGTAATGGTCAACTCGGGACTTGTCTCTCCGGATGCGACGTTTATGATCGGATACTCGGCGCTCGGCCTCGCTGCGCGCGAGGGTCACTTTGGGATGGCTCAACTTCTCATCTCGCTGGGTGCGACCGTCGACATGGTTTTCGAGCTCCCGCAGCCCCACACCAAGAAGCACCTCCCCCCGATAACACGCACCGCGCTGCTGGCGGCAGCAAAGACGGGACGGCTCCCGCTTGTCAAGTACCTGCTGTCCCTCGGTGCAGACGACGGCTTTGTCGCGTCTGACGGCCAGATTGCGCTGCGCCTCGCGGCGGCCAACGGACACCGGGAAGTCGTCGACATTCTCCCGGCGCGCCGCGCGGGCGCCATGCGGCGATTCCGCTCCGATAACGCACTGGCTATCCGGCGCATAAAGAAGGCGGCCGTGTCGCTCTACGTGGTCGCCGAGTTCTTCGTGTGGTCGGTTCCCAAGTTTTTCCTCTGGCTCGTCCCGCGCGATATCATCAAGGTATCCTACAGGACCACGAAGCGCGCGTGGGAGAAGCGCGCCGCGTTCCCGGGCTGGTGCAACAGGCGTATCGTCCAGCCGATACTCTGCGTGCTGCGCAAGGTGCCAAAGGCGAGCGCAGCCGTCGGGCGGGGCATCGTGCGCGCGCCGGTCGCGGTCTATCGCTGGACAAAGGAGCATGGACCGAAAGCGTGCAGGGCCGTCTGGAGGGGCACCAAGACCGCGGCGGTCGCGACCAAGAAGGCGGCCGTCGCTGCACCCGGCGCGGCCAAGCGCGCGGCCGTGTGGTGGTGCAAGCGCGTCGGCATTGCCGCGGTGGCCGTGTACCAGTGGGGCAAGAAGACGCTGCTCCGCATCGGGTCCGCGCTCGGCCGCGTGGGGGCCGCGCTGCTGTCCATGCTGCACACGGCCGTCCTGGCGCTCCAGGCCCTCGTGCGCCGCGCCGGCGACGTGACGTTTGCGGACGTGCGCGCGGCGCTCGCCGCGGTCGCAGGCGCCATTGTGGGCTTCCCGCTCGCGCTCGCCCAGGCGCTCGCAAAACTCGGTCCGCTGGCGTACACTGTGCTCACCAAGGTCGCGCTCGCCCCGGGATGGATCGTCTACCATCTCGTCATGGGGGCGATCTGGGGCGTCATGTGGGTGCCGATGAAGCTCGCCGACATTGTGGCGGCGGTCGGCAGCATGTTCGCGAGGCTCGGGCGCGAGATCATGGTGCTGATCAACCCCAAGCACTAGGCGCTGTAGAGTATGTGGGGGGCGTGAGGTTGTGGCTGGGTTTTATAGTTGTAGCGGTTTTATAGTTGTAGCAGCTGGGCTTATGAACACGAGCGTGCCGTGCTGTGCGAGGAGAGGGGATACATCTGGCTACAACTATGGACTGAATCAGCTCCGACTACTTTTCTTGGCGCGCCCACTGCTCGAGGCGCGCCTTGGCCCTGTCGAGCAGGAAGCGCGAGTACATCTCGTGGAACCAGAACAGCGCCCTCGCGCGCGCGGTGTCGGCCCACGGCGGGCGGATCTCGCGGCCGCCGAATCCCAGCACGAGCGCGCCGCCGCCGTCCACCTCGGCAGACAGCACCTGGATCCCGCCAAACGTCGTGTCCGGCCTGCCCTCGAGCGACCAGAAGACGGCCACCGTGTCCGGGCTCCGGAACACGCCGCGGAACAGCCCGGAGCAAAAGTCGAATTCGTCGCCGGCGCCGGCGGGGGCGTATGCGCGCGACGCGGCGGTTGGGAGATACGGCGGGAGCTGGGATGTGTACCCTGCCGTGCGCGCCAAGAGGCCCTCGAGTCGCAGCGTCCAGGTCGCGTAGAACGCGGACAGGAAAGTGCCGAGCGGATCCGCGAGCGCGGCGCGCGGCGGGTGCGTCACGGTCGTGGTGACGCGGCCGGGCGCGGACCAGCCGTCGGGGAACACGGTCGCGACGGGCCCGGTGAACGGGTCGGTGCGGTACGGGTAGTGCGKSWGCMRSCGSCGSAYCTCGYAGGCKRCGYMGCCTRCGAGCATGGCGGCGGTGGCTCCCGCGAGGCGCAGCGGCGTCAGTGACATTGGGGTGGTGGGGAGATGGGAGATGGGGCTGCGGTCGGAGAGGAAATGTTGGTTGATGCTGGGGGTGAGTCACTGGCGAGAAGATGAAATAGGTCATGTACAGCCGTGCGGGTGGGTGGGTGAGTAGCGAGCGGACCATGAGCTCGGAATGGAACGGCGGCGCCTGGTGAGGACTACAGCAACTTCGGCGACCGATATCTGTAATCTCGGTGAGGACGTGCTCACCGAGCGTGGCTGCTTGTATGGACGGGTCGCGGAAAGATCAGGCAGGACAGAGGACGGGGCAGTCGCATTCCACGGCAGGATCCGGCGAGAAGCGAACAGTGACGAACCACCTCGGCATCCAATCGCGCATGCCGGGCCGGGCCGAGTGGGGCAGTGTCTCCAAAAGTGGCATCCGTTTCCTCGTTCTGCCAGGCGGAAAGCTCACACCCATCCAAGTGCCTCCAATCGCAAAAACGATTAGAGGCTGCAGGTGCAGCTGCTCTTACATCGTAAGGGAGTCGAACCCCTGCCGCGTCGATGGCAACGACGCATGATACCGTTTCACCAACGATGTGTCGATATTAGAGCTGTGCTGGGGACGGTGTTTTTGCCATCCAGGAAGGTGCAGTAGCCATGGGAGCAACAGGAAGGAGACTGAAGAGGTGCTAGTAGTGGCTCCAGACGCCAGAGGAATGCCGAGCCTCGAGGGGAGATGTTAGGTGTCGATTCCTGACGCTGGCCGCCCCCACAGCGGTGTGCAGCCGCAACCACCGAGTACTTGAGCAAGGTCGCGGAGCGATCAGTGAGGCACTTGATCTTCGGTGCCAATCGCCAGACGGAATGGAAATCGGGCCAAGGCGGCCGCTCGGTGTCTTATTAACGATCGACGCTTCTCGGCAGCGCTCAGATCGCCGAGAACCGTGACGCTGCGACTGGAACGGGATGGGCCATGAGCGCTCCTGAGACGCCGACGACCTGCGAGCTGAGATTTATGTTCTCTTCTCGGAAGCGGGTCTGGCTCTTCTCTTCTACCTCTCTGTCCGTGTCACTCGCGCACATGACTCTTTGCTGCGCGCCGTGTGTCCTCAACACCCTTCTGTGCGGGGGGGCATGGTGCACGGAGCACTGCTCGCGGCTTCTCACCCGATCACCCGTGTCACTGACAGCTCCTGTGCACTCGCACTCACGTCCAGGCCGCACACCTACACCGTAGACATTGTACAGTGCATCCGAGCTCGCCTCCGACACTTGCCTGGCCCCCACTCGCAGCGCGCTGCTCGCCCCCGAACCAGCCTGCACAGCCGCACAAGCCACCACACCACGCACCTCGTTGCCCGGTGTCCGTTGCGCTCGTACAGGGAGCCTGCTGCGCGTGGTTCTTGGCTCCCAGGACTGGCGACTCGATGGGGCCCGAGGGTGCACCGCACCGTCCCCATCCCCACCATTCTTAACCTCCAGCTCACCCAGTCTTGCCCCTCTCCCACCCCTTCTCTCTCCCACCACTCGACCCACCACAAGCAACAGCGCACCATGGGCTACGCCAACGACTACTACCAGAACGACGACAACGAGCTCAACAGCTCGATGAACCAGCTTGCCCTCCAGCCTCAGGGCCAGCAGCAGTACCAGCAGCAGTACCAGCAGCAGGGCTACCAGCAGCAGGGCTACAACCAGCCGTACGGCCAGCCCCAGGACGGCGAGCGCGGCATCAGCGACTGGGGCACCGGCAAGAAGGTCGCCGCCGGCGTCGGCCTCGCCGGCGTCGGCGCGTACGCGGTGCACAAGTACAACGAGCACCAGGACGATAAGCACCGCCCCCGTACGTGCCGCGGTGTGTGTGCTTCTGCTAACAGCCGGCAGAGCAGCAGCAGCAGCAGCAGCAGGACGAGGGCTGGTCGACGGGCAAGAAGGTGGCGGCGGGCCTCGGCGCGGCGGCGCTCGCGGGCTACGGCGTGCACAAGTACAAGGAGCACAAGGAGGACAAGGAGGAGGACGAGCGCCGCAAGCAGCAGGGCCTGCCGCCCAGTGAGTCCGCCGCGCAGCAGCAGCGCAGGAAGCGGGCATTGCGGGGCTGACAATACCACAGAGGAGGACGAGGGCTGGTCGACGGGCACCAAGGTGGCCGCCGGCCTCGGCGCGGCGGCGCTCGCGGGCTACGGCGTGCACAAGTACAAGGAGCACCAGGAGGAGAAGCAGGAGCAGCAGCAGCAGCAACAGCAGCAGTTTGGCGTGCAGGGCGGCCAGCAGTGGAACCAGCAGGGCCCCCCGCCCGGCCACGGCGGCCCCACGACCCGTACGTTGGCCGTCGCCCTGAACCGCACAACTGACAGCAGCGCCCCAGGACGAGGGCTGGTCGACCGGCCAGAAGGTTGCCGCCGGCCTCGGCGGCGCCGCGCTGCTTGCCGGCGGCGTGTACGCGTACAACAAGTACGAGGACGGCAAGGAGCACGCGCAGGGCCAGCAGCAGCACCAGCAGCAGAAGCCGCCCACGCCGCCGCAGCAGGGCGACGACGACGACGGCTGGTCGACGGGCCAGAAGGTCGCGGCGGGTCTCGGCGGCGCGGCCGCGCTCGCGGCCGTCGGCGGCGGCATCTATGCGTACAAGAAGAAGCACGACGCGGAGGAGGGCAAGCAGCAGCACCAGCAGCACCAGCAGCACGCCCAGGGCCAGCAGCAGCAGCACCAGCAGCAGCAGGGCGGCATGGACACCAAGACCAAGTACGCGCTCGGCGCTCTCGCGGCGGGCGGCGTCGCGGCGGCGGTCGGCGCGGGCGTCGTGCACCACAAGAAGAAGAAGGAGGACGAGCGCGAGGGCCGCGAGGGCCGGGGCCGCTCGCGCTCGCGTGACGGGGCCAAGATGTCCGACTACGAGCGCGGGCTGCTCGAGCACCAGCGCCAGCTCGAGGCGCACCAGCGCATGGTGGAGAACTACCAGCGCACCGTCGAGGGCCGCCGCTAGGCGTGCGTGCTGGGTCGGGCCGGGGAGAAAGTGCGCGCGCTCCCGCGGCCCGTCCTTCCTGCCAGCAACGTGCTGTTCCGAGGCGCACGTAATGAGTGAATGAGTAAATGAACTTGAACGAGGGGCGTCAGAAACGGTGGAGTCAATAGCGCGCATATATATGAATGAAATGCCACCTGTGTGAAGTCTACCCGTCACAAGCAGTTTCCTCTATCTACCTCGCCTCTGCCTGCTTACATCTTGACAAAGATGCGCGTGCTCTTCTTGAACCGGAGGAAGAGCGCGAGGCCCGCCGCGCCGGCCGCCATGCCGCCCGCCCAGAAGACGGCTGGGCGGTAGGCGGCTGCGCCGCCCTCTGCGCCGCCGTACGCCTGCAGGATGTAGCCGGCGGCAGGTGCGCCCATCAGGTATCCGGCCATCCAGCCCGTGACGATCATGCCGAACGCGACGGCAATGCGCTGGCTGCCGAGCACGTTGCCGACGACGGTGGGCATGATGCTGAAAAAACCGCCGTTGGACGCGCCGTTGAGGAGGACAAACACGACGAGCGGCGCGAACGAGGTGGACGTGGGCCACATGACGAGCAGTGTGGCTGCCGTGACCACGAGCGAGATGCACAGCGTGTTAATGGGGCCAAGCAGGCGATCCGAGAGAATGCCGGTAAGGATACGTCCGACGGCCGAGGAAAAGTTGAAGAGACACACGAGGATGGCACCCATTGATGTGCTGAGGTGCAGCGACTGCGCGTACATGGGCAGGAAGAAGGGCGGGACGAACAGAGGGAACGTCGCGACCGCGCCGGAGAGGAAGAGCAGGATAAAGTCGAGCGACTTGAAGAGGCTCCTGACTGTCAGCTCACCGATGCTACAAGTAGCTCACCACTCGACAAAGATGTTGCGGCGCAGAGATGCGCGCTCGTGGAGGAACCACGCCGCGGGCAGGCAGGTGACGAGCATGATGATGCCGACGCCGCGGAACGTCCACTCGGGGCCAAAGCGGCGCACACCGGCCTCCATCGCGAGGGAAATGACGGCACCGCCGAGGCCGCCTCCGGCGTACACGATACCGACAGCGGTACCGCGTTTGGTGGAAAAGTACTGCGCGGGGGCAATGGACACGACCATGAAGCAGAAGCTGACGCCAAATCCCATGACGACGCCGGCGGTGATGAACATGCCGGCAATGTTGTGTGTCGTCCAGCTGGCCAGGATCTGTCCAAGACTCATGAGGACGACTCCAAGGACGCCCATGCGCTGTGCGCCCATTGTGCCGAGCAAGCGCGAGTTGATGATGGCGAGGACGGAGAGGAGTGCGACCGCGAGCGAGCCAACAAACGCGAGGGTAGATGCTGGAGCGAGTTTTTGATCTACGAGCGAGCCCTGCAGCACGCCCCAAGAGTAGGTGGTGCCGACGTACCAGAAGGCAATCCAGGAAGCGCAGCCGACCATTGCCCAGGCATGGAAGCCGCCATCTGGGCAGAGCGCGTCAAACTGTCGCGACGCCTCCATGACCGCATCCTCCTCCGGGGTGCCGGGTGCACTACCGGGTTCTGCGGGCGACTCGGGAGAGGGGTCGACTGCGTTAGTGTCGCGAGAGCGCAATGTCGACAGCTCGAGTGGAGGGGTTGGGTCCTCTGGCGAGGCGAGTTTTGAAGTGGTGCTCGCCATGATGTGAGCGATGAATGGTGAGAGTGATGTCCGTAGATGGGCGTGTATATAAGCTCTTGGCCGCAGAGTACCGCGATGTGGAGGCTGAAGAGAGTCTGACAAAGCAGGTCGGCAATGAGATGGATTCGAGTGGAGGATTGGTTGTTTCGAGTCAACAATAAGCGAGAGTAAAGAGTGGGCCTGGGCTCTTACGTCACACCACGTGGTGGTAAAATGTGGGGACCCCGGATGCTCGGTGAAATGCCCGACCCTTTTGCTTCTAATCAGTTCGGTAGCCCGGTGATATAGATCGCCGAGATCAAGACACGTCCAGCAACACTGCCTCTTATACTGAGACCTCCCGTCTCCCGCTCTTCTTCAACCTCCCATCCCCCCACACTCACACAACAGCAATGACCATCCTCCGCACCACACTCAAGTACTCGGCAGCAGCAGCAGCAGCCACAGGCGCCGCAGTCGGGTACAAGGCCTACTCCCTCTCGCGCCAGTATCCCTGGATCGACGGCGTTGCCCCCAACACAAGCAGCCCGCTGCCCAGCGGCACCGGCCACCCCGGCCACCTCCGCGCGCTCGTCAAGAGTAACCACGTCCCCAACTCGGCACGCGTCTCCCCCATTGACACGTTCCTCGGCGCGTTCTACCGCGGCTGGACGCTCCGCCTCGAGGGCTGGGCCGCCAGGAAGGGCGGCCACGTCACTGTCCCGCCAGAGCACGTCCAGCTCCCCGGCACCGAGGCGTTCATCTTCGCCAACGGCCTCTTCCAGGGCACGTACCGCGACCCGGACGGGAGCACGGTCATGGTCGCGTGGAACGCGCCGGGCGGCAAGCCCGGCCAGCCGTCCCCCGGCGGCATCCAGGTGTTCACCGCCGCAATCAACGCGGACGGCGACCTCGAGCTCACGTTTGGCGGCGCAGAGTGGGAACCGCCCTACGGACCCAAGCTCGACGGCGAGATCGGCAACGCCCTCCACCGCTTCTACTCGCGCTACCTGCTCGACTCGGCAAAGCACAAGATCGAGGCCATGGCCAAGGCGGAGAACTAGGAACGTGATGTACCAGGACTGTAGCAGTACTACCGAGTCGATATACCAGAGCTGCACAGTTGGGAGATCTCGCTGACGCCGCCCGTCGATGCAGGCATTCTTCATTCCCATACTACTGATACTACTGATCTTGTTCTCACTCATGCGTTCTGAACGTCACTTGTCGCTTATAACACGCCGCGGCCGCTACTGGGCCTTGAGCGCTGTGAACATGACAATTCCCACGATAAGCGGGATGACATTCAACGGCAATCCCGTACGCGCCCCCAAACGGACGCACAGCCCCGCGATCGCGATGCCCGGGATGATGCTCGAGACCTTTGACGGCGCGAACAGCAGCTGCGACTCGACGTTGCTGGAGCCCGTGCTGCAGGCTCTTGGGACAAAGTAGGCAAGAGCATAGCGGGCAAGGAGGACAGAGTAGCAGATAGAGCTGAAGCATCCACATCACAACAACACTTGCAGCAACTGGAGCAGTGCAGAAGTGTCCGCCATGTGACTAGCGCTGGGGCCGGCGATCAGCGGTGCACAGCTGACCCTCGCCCATGAAAGACCAGAGGGGCCGCGGCCCGGGGCGCCGACACCCGCGGAATGGTGCACACTGGTGGTCGGACGATGCTATCACCTTGGTGATGTTATCGAGAGCGAGGTGGCGGACGTGGGCGGCGGGCGGCCTCCTTCGGGCTCGGCTGGGTCAGTTCGAGGGGGTCGAGTGTCGAGAACTTGGGAGAGTGCTGGCGGTTGGACCGCAGTCGGTGGTGTTGATGTAGACATGGATCAGATACCCAGGTTGGCAAGGCGGGGCGGGGCGCGGGAAGATGACGAGTTGGCCAGGGAGTATGGGGACGATCTCGCAAGGGAGCTGAGACCAGATATAGATGTAGATGTGGAGGTGGTTGGGCTGGGAGTGACGGCGCGGTGATACGGTGAATCTACGCTATATCTGTTATCAATGGTGGAAGCACCCACTGCGCGATCTGAAGCTGACCAGACGAATACCCGAGGAGGCTGAGCGACGGTCGGTTTCCTCGGGAGAGCGGTGTCCACCTGCAAGGAGTTTTCAGCACTAGGAGGGCCACAGGGGACTGCAGACCCGTGCAGCCGAATCGATCGAATCTGTGCCAACGGCGGAGAGTTCTCGTTGAGATGGAAAGACCAGCGGATACCAGGAGAACGAACTGCCAGTTCCGATCCGCCAGTGTGTTGCGGGAGGGCGCAAGTGCCACAGTGGATCGCGATCCGCGCAGCGTCCATCCGACCACGGCCCGGACAATGCTAACGGTAGCAGTAACAGTAACAATAACAGCCTCATCGCTGTTGCTCACCCAGTCACCCCGCTTCCCCTTGCACGACAGCCGATATGAGGCTGGCATATCTCCATACAAGCCCCACCAGGCTCCGCCGTTCATCCCCATCGGCCAACTTTGACGCCCCCGCTGAGACTGATCTCTGCTTATCACTCGGCCTAATGGGGCGCCACTGCCAACCCCCCTCTCCCCGCCAAGCAAACGAGTCGCGCATGGGCCACTAGGCAGCTGACCATGCTGAGCAGGTGCCAGCGGGCGCATGGGATGAGGCTTGGCGAGGGCGTCGCCGTGATGTGCGAAAGACGCGGCACGGGCCTTGCCTGGCACTCGGACACTGAGCAAGCCGTCGGCTAGCACCCGCAAGCTGCGGCTGTACCACACATGTGTTTCAATGCCAAGAGACGTAGAGACACAGACTGCGGGGCTGGTCTGCAGAGTGAGCGCTGTGGGAAGCGAGCGGACCATCGCCCTCCCGTGCTCCGCAGCAGCGGCGTTGCGCTGCACACATGCTGCGCTGCACACGCGCTGCGCGCTGCGCGTTGCCCGCAGCGCAGCAGGCAGCCAGGCGCGGCTGCAACTGGAGCGAGTGAAACTGGGCGCCACTGTCCCCCCTTGTCTGGTGCCTCAAGCAGCCTGCACCTGGCCGCCCGGCTCGGAATGGAATGTGACGAGAGCGTGAGAGAGAGACATGGCGCCTCATTCGCGACGCGAGACATTCCATACTGGAGACGCGCCCGCAGACGCGCGGATGCGCCGACGATCACATCACCGCCCGCATGCAGCGGCGGTTTGGGCCGTTGCATCAGAGACAGCGAGCAGAGCGCAGGGCAGGTGATCAGTTTGGGCCGCTGCTGCGCAGAGAGTACACGCTCTCTGTGTCGGGGCCTCGGCGCCATTCCGGACGCCACAGTCGAGGGAAAAACAGGGAAACAGGGGTGCAGCGCCAGATCTCTCTCTGCGGGGGACCCTCGATCCGCCTGACTCTGGGGCAACAAGCAAAGGTGGTGGGGCCATCACTGCTGCTGCTGCTGCTGCTGCTGCTGTCGCGGGCGCCGGTCGGGCGCTGGGCTGCGCTGGGGCGTGAGAGTAAGATGGGAGAGGGAGGGGAGAGGGAGAGACGGTGTGCTTCTGCGCAGTGCGCCGTCATTGATGTGGACCCAGCCACGCGAGGACTCGAGGACAACGACGACAAGGAGAGAGAGAGAGAGAGAGGAATGTGGGATCGACTGCGGAATACAAGAGTGGGGGTGGGTGGATGGAAGGTGGGTGGGGGCTTTGTGGTTGTTGTGGCACGAGGCCTGCCCGCGTTACGGCAGCGAGACGGCGCGCCCACACGGGGGGTCGGTCGTCCCAGATCCCAGAGGACATAAATACGCGAGGTCGAAATGTTTGCTTTTTCCCCCACCTCCTCGACTCTTTTTTCTTTCTCCTTTTACCCACCCTCTTTCAAAACATCCTCCTCTATCTAATCACCATCAACATGTTCGTCCGCGCCACCGCTCTCGTCGCCCTCGCCGCCCTCGGTACGTACCACCCTCGTGCCGTCCCTCCTCAGCTAACCCCCAGTCGCCGGCCAGGCCACCAACGACACCGACATCAGCGCCGCGGTCACCCCCATCATCACTCAGTGCCCCTCCGAGTGCGCCAGCACCCTTGCCCTCGTCACCCCCTGCATGTCGCTCCTCAGCGACCCCACCGCCTCGAACGCCAACTGCACCGCCTCGGTCTGCGTTGTGAGTCCCCAGTCTACTGCAGAGTAAACACAGGCTGACACTGCCAGCCCACCTTCAACGCCACCGTCCAGCCCTGCCTCACCTGTGCCGAGGGCCTCGGCGCCAACTACACCGCCGGTATCCAGGCCCTCTTCGGCCAGCTCAACGCTCTCTGCACGTGAGTAGACCCCCCCGTTCCCGTCCCCCCAGTCCCCAGCTCATCCTCAGCAACTCCTCCACCGCCAACGTCACCACCACCGGCAACACTTCGGCCACCGCCAGCGGCACTGGCAGCGCTTCGGGCACCGCCTCGTCGCCCGCCGCTACCACCTCCAAGTCGGCCGCTGGCCGCCTCGCTGTCTCGGCTGGTGCCCTCGGTGTCGCCGCCGTCGTCCTCTCGGCCGTCACCTTCTAAGGGACTCTGAGCCATCCGTCGCCCTTCACCGTTGCGTATCTGTGTGTTGTTCGTATTGAAAGTAGTCTCCTGTCTGGAAAGTAGCCAGAGTTAATAATATGAAAGGGAAACCCATGCCCAAGCTGTTGGCATTATTACTGTTCATCAAAGGGTGTACAAGTGAGCCTACACAGGGTGGACAAGGAGCGGCAACTGGCTGCCGAGCTCGGTCTGACCAACGACGTGCGGGCGATTCGTGACGAGGGCGATGCCCTCAACTTGGACTCCGGGAACGGGGGCGACAGCAATGCGACGCAGCACGACGGCAAGGATAGCCGTGATCTCCGCAAGCGCGAAGCGGAACCCGAGGCAGTTGTGCGGTCCGACAGCGAACGCGAGAAGGTTTCCCCAGATGCCGGGCACGGGCGGCCGGTTCTTGTCGTTTTCGTCACTGTCGCGGTCGGGATGGAACGTGTCGGCGTCGTCGCCCCAGATGGCCTTGTCCTGCTGCACGGCCACGTACGAGAGGTAGAGGTTGACGTGTGCGGGCACGGGGAGGCTCTCGATCACGCTGCCGTCGGTGCCGCGCACCGGCGCGCCGAGCGGGACCGCGAGCTCGGCCGTCGTCCACCGGAGCGTGCCGACGACGGGCGGGTGGAGGCGGAGCACGGAGCACCTCGCGCACGACATTGTTCAGGAGCTGCGCGGCGTTGAGGTCCGCGAGCGTCGGGTGCTCGGGCAGCGCCAGCAGCTCGGCGCGCAGGCGGTCCTGGATGCCGGGGTGCGCCGCGAGCTCGTGGAACGCCTAGCTGAGCGCGGTCCCCGTCGTCTCGTGCCCGTTGAACATGAGCGTCTTGGCGAGCGAATCGAGTTCGCCGGCCACAGGCGCTGGGTGGCCGGCACGCCCGCGTCCGTGCCGGCCCGCACGATGCGGCCCAGGACCGTGCCGGCGTGCTGTCCCGCCTTGGCCGCGGCGAGCAGGCTGTCCGTCGCGGCGCGCACGACAGCGCGCGCGGCGTTGGCCCGCCGCACGGGACCGGTAGGCAGGCGCGAGACGAGCGGAAAGTTGACCTGCAGCACCGTGCCGGGCGACAGATCCGTCTGGGCCTCGAGGAGGCTCTTGACCGCCACGCCGAGCGCTGCGCGGTCGGGCCCCCGTGTCCCAAACCCCGCGAGCCCGACGATACCGAGCGCCGTGGCGCCGACGAGCGCCATAATGTCCACTTGTGCGCCCGCAGCAGCAGCGCCTGCACTTGTCGCAGCGGTCTCGAGCTGCTGCGCGAGCGCCCCCGCACACTCGAGAGCACGGGGGCAGCATGGCCTCGACCTGCCGCTGCCCGAACGGAGGCGCCATCACGCGCCGCTGCCGCCGGTGGCCCTCGCCTCCTGCCGTGATGATCCCGCGGCGGAGCAGCTTGTGCAGAAACTCGGCCGAGCGGGGCGGCTTGACGAACTCGTCGCTAGAGGGGAGTGAGCAGCAGCATCGTGGCGGTGTGCGAGTGGGATCGTGGGGCAACAACGGAATGTGGCACAGACATGCAGCCTTCCTGGGTGGACAAACGCCATTAGAAATACCATTAGGAATTACCCCCTATCAGCCGTGCCTGCCATTACAAATTTTGCATTAGGAATACCAATGTCCTGGGGGAGCCGCAACCACCCACATGGCCCCATACACGGTCCCCCCATTTAACCCTCTGTTTCTGGATTTTTGAAAGTGGAGGTTTCTCGACCAGCACGAGACAGACACACAACATCACTCCATCCCCCTTTCCTCATTCCTCACCCACATCCACAATGGGCAAGAAGCGCACATCGACAGGCCCCTCCGCCGCCGCCGTCCCGGCGCAGGGCACCAAGATCTCCTTTGGCGACGACGACGACAACTCGTTCGACGCCGCCGTCCCCCTCGCCGCCCCGCCCAAGAAGGCCGCCCCGGCCATCCTCTCGGACTCGGACGACGACGACGACTCGGACGACGACGCCGCGCCCGAGGCGGTCGGCATGAGCAGCGGCAAGGCGGCCGAGGCGGCGCGTCTCGCTGCTGCCGACGAGTGAGTGCGGCTGCGGTGAAAAGCGCTTTGCTAGCTGCGCCGCCGACAAGAGTAAGAATACGAGCTGACGGGCAGGGAGCGCCGGACGGCCAAGGAGGCGGCGAGCGCGCGCGGAAAGAAGGTCGCCGAGGCCAAGGCGAAGAAGGCGGAGGAGGAGCGTGCGGCCAAGGACGCGGCGAAGAAGAAGCGCGCAAGCAAGGCTGACAAGCGGAAACGCGCCGCGGACGCGGATGACGACGAGGACGAGGACGAGGAGACAGCAAGGCTCCGCCGGCGCATGGAGGCCGCGATGGCCGACGGCGACTCGGAGGACGACGACAGCATGGCGGGCTCGGACGACTACGACGGCGCCGAGTTCCACACTGCGTCCGAGGACGAGGAGGAGGAGGACGACGACGACGACGAGATGGGATCCGAGGACGAGGGCGCCGACTCGGACGACTCGGAGACGCTCAGGGACGAGCCGCTCACGGCCAACGAGCGCAAGATGCGCGCGCAGATGGACGCGATGATGGCCGCGATGGAGAAGCGCGCGCTCGGCCACAAGGCGACCGCGGCGGACATTGAGGGCGGCGCCGGCAGCAAGAGCAAGGAGCCCAAGGACAGGGTCCGTGGCAAGAAGGCCAAGGCCTCTGCTGCTGCGTCTGCCGCTGCCGAGCCCGCGTCGGACGACGAGACGGCGTGGGACCTCACGCCAGGCGTCGCGCCCCTGTCCGCGAGCGTGCTTGCCGCCGCCGAGGCGCAGACGGCCGCCGCCGCCGAGCTCGCCGCTGCGAACACCGAGGTCGAGGAGCGCAAGCAGAGCCAGCGCAGGAAGAAGCGGAGGCGCACCGACGAGACGTCGCGCAAGCTCGAGTGAGTACAGATTCCAGCTGCGTGGCGGCCCTGGGGGCAAAGTGACGATACAACGAAGTCGCGATCTCCTGAGCAACAGACTTCATGCACCACCCTCTGATTGCCCCCCACCGCCATATGTCTTTGCAGCATACAGCAGCTGACACTCCACAGCAACGAGACAACACTCCACCTGCTCCCGCCTGTGCTGTCGTCGTTTGCCGGCGACCTCCCGCCCGTCGTCGCGCCGCGCCAGGCCGTCGCGACGACCAACGCTGCGCGCAAGAACTTTATGAAGAAGGCGATGCGGGATAGCGGCAAGATCCCCGGCCGCGGCATCGTCGACGGCCGCAGGCGGAAGTGAGGAGAGAGCGGAGCTGAGCGGAGCTGAGCTGAGCCGAGCGGAGGGTAGATTTTCCTAGATATGCAACACTGTACACCTACGCACCTCGAGCGCCGCCTGCATCGCGCGGGGTTTCTGTCCATTCCTCGTGGAGGCCCATACATGGTACAATGAAAGTGAGATACTAAAAAGCCGATAGCTATGCCGTCTATACTGTTTGCCTGTTGCTTGTTGCTGTTCCTATGTCTCCTTGTCCGCCTTGCCCTTGCGGCAGCCGCCCAGGAGCCAGTCGCGCGCGACGGGTGTCAGGTTCCACACGGGGTCGATCGCCTTGATGCCGAGCTCGTCGCGCGCGGGCGTGAGCGCGAGCGCCGCGAGCGCAAGGTACGAGTGGAACGGGTCCGGAAAGTCCTCTGGCTCCTTTCCAAAGCCGCCGATCGGCGACTGCGCATCGAGCAGGAACGACGTGTTGGCCGGCGAGTTGACGAGGTCGGCGTGCTGGAGCGTCTGGACGTCAGCTCAGAGGACTTTTCAAACAGCGGAGCTGCAATCTCTACTCACAGCGAGCGCGCCGCCGCACCAGAACGAGTAGCACACGTCCTGCAGCTTGCCGGGGCGGCCCTGGAAGCCGCCGATCTGGCGCTGCATGAGCCACCGTGTCGTGTCCGCCAGCTCCTGTTCGCCGCCGAGGAGCGCGAGCGCCGCCGTGGAGCAGTATGTTGTTCCGCCTGCCGTGAGTTCTTGAGCATCTTGTACTGGAAACTCACCATGCGCCTCGAGTCCCGGACGCCCGCCGTATCCGCCATCCCATGCCTGGGGTGGTCAGTTATGCTTTCAGACGTTTCAGCACCCACCTTGCAGCGTCCGACAAACGCGCGCGCCGCGGGCACGTCGAACGGCTCGTCCTCGAATCCGTGCGCATGCAGGACTGCGCGGCCGATGGATGCGCAGTAGCTCATGCGCGCGTCGTTCTGGAACGCGCCAGCAAAGTCTTCTGTCGGGGAGAAGCTGCCGTCGGCCGTCTGGCAGCCGCGCAGGAAGCGCGCCAGTCCCGGCTTGTCGAGGCGCGCAAAGTCGTCCTCGAGCAGCGCGAGCGCCGCGAGCGCGGTATATGTCGACGGGATATGCGGGGTCGCGGACGGCGAGCCGGCAAAGCCGCCAGTAGCTGGGGGTTAGCTTGTTCTGCCGGTGATAATAGCAGCTAGGCGACTCGGGTACATGCAACAGGTTGTGCACGAGCTCGGCGAGGGGGCTAACTATGCACTGCTGCTCTGCTGCTCTGCTTGCCGCCCAAAAGATACGCACGCGACTGGAGCGACCACAGCCAGTCGATCCACGCGGTGCGGTCGCTACTGCTCGGGTTGAGCGCGCCGAGGAGGTCGAGGCCGGCGAGACAGAAGAACGCGATGGTGACTCTGGAGTGTCAGCTGCAGCATAACATTGCACGCGGTCAGGTGACAGTAGCGACGACGGCGGAGGGGGGAACGACGCGCCTTGCAGCAGCATGCGTAACCCATCGCCCGGGGTGGTCGCAAGAGGCAACCGCGGCGGCGACGGGGGGAGCGGCGTACGCACCGGTTCGAGTCGTGCTCCTGTGCGCGGGCTGGGAGTGCTGCGAGGCAGCGAGAAAAGTATGCGGTGTGGGCTTTGCGTTTAAAGGTGCTCTGAGGCATTGTTGTGAGAGATGGAGAGAGAGAGAGAGAGATGGAGAGAGAAAGACAATCTCCACAATCCAATCCATCCATCCATCCAGGCGGGGGGGGCGCGTCTGTCTCAATTCGACCCTGCCCTGAAACCATCCTGATCCCACCTCCCCCCCAACAACATTACTCTCTGTCTCTCTCCCTCTATCTCTCTCATCACCATCCACAATGAGCAGCTCGACACGACCGTCACCKMYRCCAASTSCCATCCCGTTCATCACACGCACAGACGACCGCGGAGAGGGCCCAAGCAGGTTGAGCCTCGCCCTGTCTCCATCCACCCCCTCAGCCGCCAGTGGCTGGCCCATTTCGCGATCAGAAAGCGGCCCGGCCCAGGCGGTTCAGGCAGTGTCCGTCGCAGTGCGCGCAGTATCCGCATCCGCAGCAGCGGCGGCTGGTGCTGCAGCCAACAGCGTCGCGGGCGTGGCGGGCCGGCACTCGCGCTCAAGCTCGCGCTCCGGCCCCACCCTGCTCGGCCTCAAGCTCAAGCGGTCCCGGAGCGCATCGGGAGGATACGCAAAGGTCAGCTCGAGTGCTGACAAGGACGACACCTCGGACGACGAGAGCGTGTACACGGCCGCCGACGACCGCAGCGAAATCTCCCGCACGAGCATCGGACTCAACGACCTCGACGACGACATGTTTGAGCTCGAGGACGGCATCGCCGAGGACCCGGTGGAGCCGCTCGTCCGCCGCCGGCGAAAGAAGTGGGACGACGAGGCTGGCGACAAGTCGTTGTTAGAGGTGGGTGATGGCATTGCGCCTGGTGTGGGAGAGTCGCTAACATCAGCTCGTCGCCCCGTTGGTGCTCGCACACCCGCTCGCGCTCTTCCCGGTGCTCAGCAACATTTCAACAGAGTTCCTGCCGGCTGGAGTCGCTCTCTTCGTGCCGCTGTTCTGCGTCATTGCAGCGTTGAGCGCGTGCGCGCATATTGTCATCGTCTACCTGTCGTGGTACCTCAAGGTCCGCGCGTTCGAGGACGTCTTTGCAGCGTGCGTCGGCGAGCGCTTCGGACGGTACGGCCTCGGCGTCGGCCGCGCCTTTGTGCTCGTCGCCACCATGGGCGCCACCGTCGGCTGGATGGGATGTGAGTTTACGTGGTATTCGCAGCAACTGACAGCAGCCGTGTTCACGCTGCTCGAGCCAATGATCAAGCGCTACCTTCCCGACGGTCTCCTCGGCTCACGCATCACTTGGACATTGCTCTCAGGGCTCTGCCTCACGCCGATCGTCATTCCGAGCAGAACTCTCCGAACGCTCCGCGTCGCCCCGCTGGTTGTCGCCCTCCTCCTTCCTGTCGTCGCGTTCATCATCATCGGCCGCACTGTCGAGGTCACAAAGGCCGCGGCTGAAGCGGGCGAGGCAGTCGTCTCGGCCGCCGCTGCCGCTTCCGGCGACTCGACCCCGACGAGCATCGCAAAGCGCGGTCTGCGTGGTCTTGTGACGGGCTCTGCCGGTTCCGGCCTCAGTAAGCTACCTTCAAACTCTTCAGCTGACACCAGCTACACTCGTCATGTTCTTCACGCCGCATCTTCTCACATTGGACGTGCACGCCTCCCTGGCACGCACCCACAGGCAGCAGTTTGGCCTCCCCTGCCTGATCGCCGGTGTGATCATCATCCTGCTTGCCCTCCCGTCGGCACTGGTCCCATACTATCTCCTCCCCGAGGGCCCGACGGCGTTTGCCCTCCTGCCGGACGACGACGGGTGGGTCAACGTCGCGCGCGTGTTCATGTCGATCATCGTGCTGGGCAGCATGACCATGTGGCTCCTGCGCGGACGCGACACGATCCTCGCAGCACTAGACGTCGACCGCGGCGCGGAGCGCAACAAGGCGTCCCGCTGGGTTGGCATTCTCATGTGGGGTGTCGTCGTCGGCTTTGCGTGCATCGGCGGCGTGCTCGCCGACAAGGTCGAGCTCCTCGGCGTCATGGCCACGATCGCAGTCGGATGGCTCCTGCCTTGTAAGCTGTCGGAACTAGCACGTCCAGCTAACCACAGCCGTCTTCTTCATCATCACATTCCACGTCCGCTCGCCGCTCGCCATCATCTTCCCGTCACACGCACCGCCGCCGCCGCTGCCCTCCGACGAGGACGCGCTCCTCCCACGCCCCTCCCGCAGCGGAAACGGGCACATCCGTACCACGTCCCTCCAGGACCCGACGGCCGACATTCTCCTCGCGCGCAAGGAGCGCCAGCTCCAGAAACGCCGCCTCGGACGCAGGCTCTGGCAGGACCTCATCGTCTACGTCGGCATCCTCCCCGTCGGCTGCGTGAGCCTCGCGTGGTGCGTCGTGAGCTTTGTGGGCGTGTGGTAGCAGTAGGAAAGAGCAGCAGAGAGACGGACACCAGCAGTATAGAGCAGTTACGACACAGACGCCCCAGATGCCCCGCACACTATGCATCCCCGTAATATCACAGTTCCAACGCACGCAGTGCTAGAATCGCAGCACCATTCATTCCCGTCACATGTACAGAACAGTATCAGATCGCCTCGCCGCGCGTCGCAAACGCGTACGCGAACCGCCCTCCGTCGGCAGACAGCGGCACGCTGTGCAGCTCGCGGGCGTGCGAGCTCGCAGTGCTGTTGTCAGTTATCACAACGAAGGAGAGCGAACTCACCCCTTGAGGCGGCACAGCAGCTCGGCGTCGGCGTAGTGGAGCGCGCGCGCATTGCCCTGCGTTTCGGTCGTCGCGTTGTCGGCCGCGCCGATGCTGTCTGCGTCGACACGCTCCCGGCTGCACGCGGAGATGGCGCTATCGCTATCGGCAGCGAGCGCGGAGGACGGGAAGGCGGAGGTGGTCCGCAGCGAGCGCTCGGTGTCCGGCACCTCCATCTGCCGACGGCGGCGGCTGGCCTGGAGCTTGGCGCTGCACTTGGACGTGCACTTGAGCATGGACTTGGACTTGGTCCTGGACTTGGACTTGGTCTTGGTCTTAGTCTTGGACCTGGCCTTGGCCTTGGCCTTGGACTTCGACGCGGAGCGTTCCCTCAAGCGGCGCCGCGCCGCCATCTCGAGCTCCGCTGCGAGCGCGGAGCGCACCTCGTCGCGCACGGCGTCGCGCAGCTCCAGCTGGCGGTGCAGTTCGTGCACGCGGCGGCGCAGCGTGTGCGTCTCGCGCCCCTGCGCGAGCTGGAGGGACATGTCCTTGCCGGGAGCGGGGGCGGCGGGGAGCGCACTCGGTGCGGCGGCGACCAGTGTCGTCCGGATGGCGGCTGGCGGCCGCGCCGTCAGGGTTGGCTTCGCCTCGTTGTCGTTGCTTCCACTTGCGGATTTAGAGGCACCGTGGTCTGGGGCTTGGCGGCGGCAGCCATCTGTGTTGTCAGCGACTCGAACAGCATTTGCACGTCAAGTCCGGAATCGGACCCCGCTCCCACTGCCACTGCCACATGCGTCCTCGCCACCGCCACCCGCTCTCTCAACGCCATCACCCCTGAGCACAAAAAGTGCCCCCGCCGTGGATTGAACACGGGAGTCTTCTGTTATTTCTTGCCAAGTATACAAGACAGACGCCTTACCACTTGGCCACAAGGGCTCCATGCATGTGGGAATGCATGTGCGGCTGCGTTGGTAATTTTCCGGCAGAAGCGGCGACGGCGACGGTTTAGAAGTGGAGGGTGGAAGGAAGGTGGGGTGACAGAAGAAAGGTGGGGTGGCGGACCAGATTTCCAGATTCCGTATGGTGGGTTATTTGTGCCACTCGGGAGAGTCTTTCAGGCGCAGGGGCGCTATGCCTCTGATGGAAAAGCTCACCGGCGTGTGTGGAAGACGAAGAGCGTGCAGAGGGACGAGAACAAGGACATGCGGGAATGGAGCTACTCACCAGTGGCAGCGGCGTCTTCCATCTTGCAGATACTCTTCTCGCCCTGCTCTGCGGCCCCGACCGCGTTGTGCAGCCAGACGGCATCGTGCGTGACGCGGCGCCAGGCCGCATCAAACAGCGTGCGGTGGATAAACTCGCGCAGCTCGTTCATGATCCCATGGCATGCGGGCACTGGGAGCGAGTTGCGATTGCCGCGGCCAACGGATTTCAGCAGCGGTAGCAGGGTGGGGTCGGCGAGCGAGAGGAGCGAGGCGGGGATGGGGATCTTGGTGGGGAGGGCCATTGTGTAGTTGTACGAGTATGGGGGGAGTTGGTTTATGATGATGAAGAGATGGAGAGATGGAGAGATGGAGAGATGGAGAGATGGAGAGATGGAGAGATGGAGAGATGGAGAGATGGAGAGATGGAGGCGACGAGAGGGGGTTGATATACCTCTCTGCGGCGGCCGCCTGCTCGTCGTCGACCCGCATGCGTTTGCACGCAAGTGTAACACCACCCTCGACTGTCGCTCGCATCCGGCCATTCATGTATCTCTGCAGAGGCCGGAAAGAGACTATTGCTCGCCGCCGCATCGGGAGACGCTCCGCTCGACGCATCCGTCGACGGCGAGTGCCACTTTCCTGGGGGTGCCGGATGCGTTGCATGACGTAACGGGTGGCTTGGCCAAGACGCAACCATGTCCCAGACGCGATCGTGACATCCATCGACGACACCCGACACGGTTCGTTCTCCATTCTCTCGCCACTCGACCACCACTGCACACCACACCATGGACGACAAGGCTCCTGTCCCCGGCGCCGGGGCCGCGCCTTCCGCCACCGACGCACCTCCCGCCGCACCAGCTCACGCACCAGCGCCGCCCGCAGCCGACTCGTTCGTGCGCGACCCGCACAAGCTGATCGCGTACGTCGTGCCGTTCCCCGCGCCCACCCTCGGCGCCTCGTCCCCTGAGCCGCCCCTCCGCTTTGTCCTCTACACGCCGCCCCCGCCCCCGCTGCTCAAGCCCGACACGGCCGCCGGCGACCCCAGGGAGCGCACGTCTGCAAAGGTGCAGCGCAAGTGGGAGGAGGAGGTGCGCGCCGCGCACGAGAGCGCGGCGCCGCTGCTGTCGTGGAAGGGCGTGCGGGCGCGCGTCACAAAGGGCGTGAACTGGGCGGTCGGGCACACGACGAGTGCGGACCTTGATTTTCTGACGCGCATCCCGCGCGACGGCGACCACGTGCACGCGCACGGTCACGACGGCGACAAGGACCAGGACGGCAAGGACACGGCTGCGCTCGCTGCGGCGAAGCGCGGCGACACGCTCGCGCACGACAGCTCGGACGATGAAGAGGACACCGACGACGTGTCTGTCAAGGAGGCAGAGAGGGATGCGCACGCGGGCCACGCGCACGCGCCGGACGAGCTGTGCCGCACCGTCAAGCTCGAGTCGATGGTGCTCATCTACCCGCCGTCCATGAAGATGACAGAGGACGAGCTGCGGGCCGAGTTTATCAACTCGTTCATGCGCACAAAGTCCAAGGCGCAGCGCGACGCCGTCATCGCCACGGGCCTGCTGCCCGTCACGGCCGTGCTCGACTGGGCGCTCGTCTTTGTCGGGTGGATCTTTGGTGGGTGTGCGCACGCTGGAGTGGTCTTGCAACGAGAGCTGACACGCAGGCGGCGCGCTCGAGGTGGACGCCATCTGGATGGCCAACTCGTTCCGCGGCGCCAAGACGGCGCGCAGCGTCACGCGCCGCCTCGCCTCGACCGACGAAGCGATCAGGCTCGAGTTTGTCGCGTCCGACCGCGCCGACGTCCTGGAAGACTACCTCCTCGGCGCCTGCAACGCGCGCAACCGCGCCCGTTTCAACCGCCCGACCTGGGGCATCCCCGCCGAGGGCGACGTGATGAGCGCCATTGGCTGGCAGGCGTCGGCCGCGTACAGGCCCGAGAACTGGGAGGACGAGACGTGGGAGCGCGACCAGGTCGTCAAGGACCTCCAGCAGACGATGAAGAAGGCCGCGCGCGGATGGGACAAGTGGGTCGACGGGTTTGTCAGGAATCCCGAAAAGGCCGTCACCCGTTAGAGACCCGTTACGAGTAACGAATGCTAGACGACTGCGAATGAATGCCATGCCCCCTGCCAGCCAGTGTCCTGCGCACCCGCCTAGGCATCTGGTCTAGTCATGATGCATCTATCTGCTATGCGATATAATCCTGCCTGCTACTCTACATCTGGACGTTGTCGGGCTGGAGGTCCTCGCCTCCCATGGTCTGGACGCCGCCGCCGCCGGTACCGACGCCGGGGACGGAGCGGGCGGACGCGCAGACGTCGTCGACACGGAGGAGGAGGACTGCGCTCTCGATGGCGGTCTTGAGGGTCTGGACCTTGACGGCGGCGCTCTCGAGGAGGCCGTACTTCTTCATGTCGGTGACCTTGCCAGTGTCGCCGTCAATGCCAAACATGTTCTCGCCCGAGGCGTGCTTGGCGCGGAGCTCGGTGAGGGCGCGCATGGCGTTGCCGCCGCAGTTCTGGATGAGCGTGCGGGGGATGACCTCGAGGGCCTCGGCGATGGCCTTGTACGGGGCGCCGGCGACGCCGGGCATCGACTTGGCCTTCTCCATGAGCGCGACCGAAATGGCCATCTCGGTGGCACCGCCTCCGGGGGCGAGAAGGGGGTTGAAGACGACGTTGCGGGCAACCGACATGGCGTCGGCGAGGTTGCGGTCAATCTCGTTGAGAATGTCCTTGGAGGGACCGCGGAGGAGGATGGTGCACGCCTTGGGGGCCTTGCACTCCTCGAGGAAGGTAAAGTACTCGTCGCCGAGCTTCTCAATGTGGAAGAGACCACAGCCGGTACCAATATCCGACTCGCGGAGGTCGTCGACGCGGTTGACAATGGTGGCGCCGGTGGCACGGGCGATACGGTTGTTGTCCGACTTGCGCACACGACGGATAGCAGTGATGGGGGGGTTGGCCTTGAGGAAGTAGTGCTGAGCGAGGTCTGATGTCAGCTGCCGCACACGCACAGTCTACTAACCAGAGACACCCTTCTCGGTGAAGACAATGTCGGGCTTGAACTCGGCAATCTTGTCGCACATGGCCTTGATCTGCTCCTCCTCAATCTGGAGGATGCGGTTCCAGTCCTCCTCCTTGGAGATCTCAATGTTGGTCTGCGACTCGCCCTTCTTGTACTCGAGGGGGCAGTCGAGGAGCACAATGCGGGGGTTCTCGATCCTCCTGCGCATCTTGGGGTGGGTAATGTCCTTGTTGATCATGACACCCTTGAGGACGCGCGAGTCCTCAATCTCGCCACCGGGGACCTTCTCGACACGGGCGTAGCGCTTAATGTCGACAGTCTTGATGCTGAGGGCCGCGCCGCCCTCGCTGGCGCCAACGAATCCGCTCTCCTGCTCGGCAGTGACGGCGACGGTCTTGACGGCGTCGAGGGCGAGACGGCACATGAGGTCGGACCAGCGCGAGACAAACTTGGTGCCAATAGAGGTCTTGATGAGGGCGAGCATGTCGGCCTCGGACGAAATGTCGACGGGGACCGAGACCTTCTCGATAGTCGCGAGCGCGTCGTCCAGGGCGGCCTTGAAAGCACGGATAATGACAACAGGGTGGATGTTGCGCTCGAGGAGGGGGAGCGAGTAGGCGAGAATCTCACCGGCAAGAATAATGACCGAGGTTGTTCCGTCACCGACCTCCTCGTCCTGGGTGCGCGAGAGCTCGATCATCGACTTGGCCGCCGGGTGCGCGACGTCAATCTCACGGAGAATGGCGTGGCCGTCGTTGGTGAGGCTGCGGTTAGCTCTGGTACGGGACAGTGGAGCTCACAGGATGCCGCCCATGGGGTCGAGGACCATCTTGAGCATGGCCTTGGGGCCGAGACATGTCCTGATAACGTCGGCGACGGTCTGGGGTCAGTGCTAGCTCGAGCTCCAGGTCGTTCCACGCCACGCACCTTGGCGGCGACAATGTTGGCGGTCTGCGCCTTGCGACCATGCTGGCGCTCGGGCCCGGTGTCTGCTGTTAGGTGAAAGAATTTTGGACGAGTAACCCACTCATGACCACCATGGGCATGCCGTTGGGGAGAGCCATGGTTGGAGATTAGTGTGGTGGGTGGAAGGAGGTGGAAGGGGGGGGGTGTGAAAGTGTGGAGGGAGAAAGTTGGTTGCGAGTGGCCGAACTTTTGGGTTGGACTGGGGGCTGACGCGTGTTGCGAGTAGCGAGTATTAGCGGCGGGGGTGCCGGGGGAAAGTTTCTTTTAGAGAGAGGGAGTGGCGAGGTCCCGGGTGGTGGTGGTGGTGGTGATGAGGGTGGTTGTGGTAGTGTCAACAAGGTCAGGAGGAGGAGGTTGATGCCAGCGCGCGTTGGATTGCTCGCGTCGTCGTCGTCGTCGCGGTCTCGTCGTTCGCGGCGTTCGAGAATGAACGATGGAATCCCTACGGTGGGAGAGCGGGATCAAAATGAGCACCACGAGGAGCAAAAGTGGGAGGACTGTATACAAAGTCTAAAGGGGGGGGGGGAATAGACAAACTGCATGGAAAGAGAGCCCCCCAGGAGCTGCTGATCAACAATAGTACTACTGCTGTTGTTTGCTCGCTACCCATGCATGCGTCCTCGCCATCATCAAGATAAGCATACAAGCATCCCTAAAGCAACTCATCGTATGCACGACAGAAACGACAGCAGCATGCAGCACCCCACCACCCAGGGGACCTCACCCAGGCCGAGTCGACCTCCACCCCACAATCTCATCCCAATTTGTCCCCGTCCCCCTCGTCCCTGGCAGCAATGACCTCTCCGGATCGAGGCGACTTGATATGATGGCCATCTCGTTCTAGTCCATCTCTAACCCACTCACACCACTCGCTCCCGCCATGCTCCGCGCTGCCGTCCCCGTCCTCCGCACCGCCGGCCGCCGCGCCCTCTCCTCCTCCGCCGTCGTCCGTGAGGAGGTCGGCACCGTCGGCACCGCCGTCCCCGTCAAGCAGCCCGTCGGAGGTTTCCGGTGAGCTCTGAGCGACGCTGAGCGACGGCGCGGCGATGCCGAGTTGTCGTTCCCTGTGGTACTGCCGCGGGCACGACGACTCGGTGTCAGCGTCAATATCGCTGCCCAGACCAGAATGCTGACACGGCCGGTTCCATTCCACTGATATTGACAATGACGACAATGACTATCTAATCACACTGCATTCACACTACAGCGGCGGGTGAGTTGAAGTCTGTACGTCCCCAACTGACTCCAGTATCCTCGGCTTCCTCCTCGGCTTCTCGGCCGCCACATCGCTCGGCCTCTACTACCTCCAGGAGGACACCAAGATTGCTACCGGCCTCCTCCTCGCCTCGGTCGACGAGCTCCAGAACGGCACCACCCGCATCACCTCGCACCTCGACCGCCTGCAGACCGTCGAGAAGGACCTCGCTGCCCTCCGTGCCGCTGCCGCCGTCAAGGAGGACACCGCCAAGGTCCGCGCCGAGATGAAGAAGGTCTACGTGAGTAGCAGAGGTGGTCCACCGAGATGAGCGCTCTGGTAAATCTGGAGAAATATGGCCCGGTCGGTGGTGGAGGGCGGACTGTGCGCTGCCGTTGTCCTCTGCCGTCCCGGGCTCTGGGACATCACCGGGATATGCTGCCCATCGCTTCCCTGTCTCTCGGTGCTCTGCACCGACACTCTAGCTCGAATCCGTTCACCAGAGCTGACAACAGGACGGCCTCCACCTCGAGCTCCTCGACCTCCGCGCGCACGTCTGGGGCGTCGAGCAGGACCTCCAGAAGGTTGTCAAGACCGGTGAGTGCGGGTGTGATGCGATAAAGGGCAGGCCGCTGCTGGTAGCACCAGGACGAGCAGCCAACTGCTCCGCCGCAAGGTCGTGTTGGCAGGGAGCTGTTATACCACCGAATCAGCTCCACTGCTACGTATGGCCAAGCTGCAAGCTATTGCAGGACAGAGCTGACGGCCCAGAGTCGATCCGTATCTAGACGTAGACCGCCCAGCGGAAAAGCATGCAATGCACTATGGAATTTTATGAGCACGCGGCGCAGGGGAGGTGTTGGACGTCCTGGGAGAGGAAATCGGGTGTCAGCTGTAGCAGCCGCAACGGCCTGCCGCTGGGAGGTGTCGCTCACTGCAGCTACGGAACATGTGTAAATAAGCATGATGCATGTGCATGGATGAAATAATGACAGTGCTAATGCGCTCGGCGATGCGAGTGATGCGATACAACCTGCGACGCGCCTGCGGTCGCTTTTCCTCCTCGTTATTGTTCTTTGCTGTTCCTGTAGATGCTCTTGCGAGCCGTTTTCGGCTTCTGATTCCCCCGCACCTCTACTCGACGTCCATCGCCTCGTCTCCGCCGTCCCAGCCCTGGTCGGCGTCCATGCCGTCCATCGCCATGCCCGTGTCCATGCCTCCCGCGGCAGCGTTCGAGTTGGACAGGTCCTCGTCGCTGTCGACCTCCTCGAAGCGGCTCGCGTCGTCGTAGCCCTGCTGGCCCGGCACCGCATTGTTCCATCCCCATTCCTGCACGACGGGACCGTCGCCCGGCGGCATCTGGCCCGGGGCGGGGAGGCCGAGGGGGCGGTACAGCACGAGGCCACGCTCGGGGGACGGGTAGTCTGGCGGGGGCCCATGCGCAAACTGCTCGCGCTGCGCGTTGAGAATGTGCGTCAGCAGCGACGGGGAGATGGTAAAGCCCTGGCTGCCCGGCTGCGAGAGGTGGCGGCTCTCGTTGTACGAGTAGTTGCGCGCGTCCGCGGAGCCGGACGCCGCCGAGGACGAGAACATTGAGGGCGAGAGCGAGCGGGAGCGGTCCGGCGGCGGCGGCGACGACTCGGGCGACGACAGCGACGTCACGACGATCCTGTCCTTTTCCGGCTCGTACCATCCTGGGCCATAGCTGCCCTCTTGGAGCATCATCGAGTCCATGTCGACGTCCATGCCCTCGCGGCGCCGTTTCCGGGGCTGTGCGTCCTCGGCGCGCTTGCGCTTGCTGGGCGTGTCGAGCATCTCGACCGTGAGCGAGTTGCGGCGGAGCGGGTGGCCGCGCTGCGGCTGCGGTGTGGTGTCGGGGGGCAGCTCGACGGACGACGCCTGCACGGGCGGCGCCGGGCGGGTCGGGAGCCGAAACGTCGCGTCGCTCTCGTAGTCGTCCGACTCGCTGGGAGAGGTGGACGAAAACGAAGAGTTGCGATGCCATGCGCGCGGCCGCTTGAGGCGGTGGGTACCGTGCAGCTGGTCGGGGAGGACCTCGATGCCGACGTCGCCGTCGGGCGGAGGCAGGGTGGGCTCGAGGCCCTCGTCCTCCTCCTCTTCCGACGCGTGGCCGGGAGTCATGTGGTGTGTCCAGCTTGGCGCAGGGGAGGACTCGCGCATCGAGGGCTGGATCGACATGGCCTGGAAGCCGTTTGCGAGGTTGGGCCGGCGGCGCTTGGACTCGTGCGGGCGCGAGGGGCCGGCCTCGGCCGGGGGCGAGTCGGTCGCGCCGCGCTTGCGGCCGTGCGGGGTGTACATGGGGGAGGGCGGGAAGCCGGGCGACGATGCGGCAACAGCGGAAAAGGAGGCCGTGCTGGGCGGCGCTGGTGCTGGTGCTGGTGCTGCGGGGCCAGCGGGGTAGAAGGGGTAAGGTGGCTGGGCCATGGCCATTGCTGACAGGGGTAGTCGTGGTAGTCGCAGTGGGTGGTGGTGGGTGGGTGAGTAGCTGGGAGGCCTGGGGAGGGGTCCTTGTGGTTGCGGTGTGGGCTGTCAAGCAGAGGACCCCGGGTAGTAATAGTGTAAGATAAGGAGGGGGATGGAAAGAGAAGAGGGCTGGTCAGTGACGTTGGAGGCGTCGTTTGTGATGACGAGCAAGAGCAGAGTCGCACGCCGAAGGAGGCCGAAGACGGTTCGAGAACCGAGGGGAACGATGGAGACAAACAATGTTATGTAATGTCGCGTGAAAGGAGTATATTACGTAGCTCCACGTGGGCGGAGGGGATGCCTAATGTTATGTAATGTAAGAGCTGTATATTACGTATACACACGTGGCCATATTACATAATCTCTGGACCCACATGACGACACTCGCCGTCCTCTCCAGCGATCGACCAACTGCGGCATTCCCCGTCACAACACCCCCCGCCCCGAACACACGGAGAAGGCGGAAGCAAAAAACGCGTTGATACAACTCTGTTTCTAATTGGATTACGCCTCCCTGTTGTTATAAATACTATATTCAATTACAATCCGTTTCTAATCCACCCCCCGGCTCCACGCGGGTCCACCCACTGGCGGCACAGCGCGGACAAACCCACCTGGACAAGAATGATATTTCGGGATATCCCCTCCCCATCTCCATCTCACCATTCTCATCGTGCACATCACCACAACTCGTCTGCTCCCTACCAAGCATACCCCGCACACGACCCCCTCCACCCCCCGTCCACTCGACCACTCGGCGCTTGAAATAGCCTCGCCCGAAGAAAGTCTGATATCCGGGTCGCGTGACACCATCCCCCCCCCCCCATCTAGATGTTTATTATTTT
>PQXP01000149.1:0-56014 GCA_002973495.1 Apiotrichum akiyoshidainum | reverse complement strand
CACCACCTTGAGTTGATTTCCGCGCGTTGTTGCCAGACCTTTGACGCCGACTGGTTACATATGAAAGCTGGGACCATGTCTGGATCCTTCTCACATATCCCCGACACTCTAACGCTCACTACATCCTCGGCACATGCACTCAGCTCTCAGTTTCCTCGCTCGACTTCCTCGCTCGACGATCTATTGGCCATTCACTGCCAGCCTCGAGCGCGGACATCGCGTTGTGAGAAGCAATCTGCAGTCCGCAGCTCGCAGCTCGCAGCTCCACCTCTTTCTCCCCCACCGGCTTTTCCAGGGTGGCAATGGACTGACCTCACTTGCTACAAGTCGACTTGCACCGGAAAGCACGACCAGGACGAGGCGGTTCTGTCATCGGGTGCCATAGCAGACACAGCCACCGTGAGGATTGACTCTGAACTGAACCATCTGCCACACACCTTCCTAGGCGAGAAAAAGGGCCGCCTGAAAGCATCATACCAGAAGTTGCTGATCACACGCCTCCGCTTTCGGCGATCTCCACCTTGGTACTCGACCATCGATACTCTGCTTCCCATCGTCCCATCTTCCAACCTCGAGCGCCACTCGTTTCAGCTCAACTGTACCTTACGCGCACTCAGTTCCGTGTCACTGACAGATCGTAGGCGATGCAAACGAAAAAGAGACAGGACAGACAATGTGCCGCTGTCATGGACGAGTTAGGAATCGAACCAAAGACCTTGTCAATGAGATGTTTGTGCAATGCTAATGACACGCTCTACCAACTGAGCTACACGCCCGACGATGCACTCTGACTCTTCCGCGTTTCCACATTCCTGCGGACAGTCGTTCTGGGCTCTAAAGTGTGAGAGAAGCATCAAGAGGCAGTGCGAAGCTTGTCTGGGACCGACTGCGACAGCAGGAGATCTCTTTGTGCTTTGTGGTTCTTTGCTTCCCTGTCACTCTCTCTGGCGGTGAAACGCGGAACAGATACTCTGGACGTGATCGTTGGGACATGCACATGACGATCGCGTTCACCATGAGAAGCCCGCACTGAGTTGTTAGCTCAGCGGGCCCCACCGGTCTCCACCGGGCCCCACCTCTGACCCACTCTGGTTTGTGGCAGCACAATGCGGCGCGTGCCTTGGTCCCCGTCTTTGATAGCAAAAGCCCACGCAGGCAAGGCCGGTTTCAGCTACCCTGGGCGCGAGTGCGGGGCATCGTTGCCCCGCCCGCCAGCCCCGTCGTCCATTGGCGCTGCGCCGTTGTTCCAGAGGTATTTTGACGTGGAAGCGTCCAGGGAGCAGGAAGACGTCTGCGCCAGTCTCCTATCAGCGTCGCCTGCGCTGCGTGGACGGCCTGGTGCGAGCACTCGAGAAACAGACGGCATTTTCCGAGGAATGTCCCTCGCCCAAGCGGTGGCGGTGGCGGCGGACGTCCCTGCGGACCTCGGCTAGCCAAGCCCGCGCCTTTGAGCTCTTGATGGCTCACCAGCACAGCGCGACCAGGGCGCCGAGACCTCGTGATTGACTCATATACTTTCGCAGCCCATGTCCCACCTCCCTCTTGCCCACCCAAACAATGATACAAGATGCGAACGCGACGTCCTGGAGTGGTAAGTGGCATGGCATAGCAGGGCTGACATGTGGAAGCGGTTTACTACCTGACCATCAAGGCGTACTGTCCGCCGAGCGCGGACTGGATCCAGACGCTGAGATACATCGTTCCAACACCAGCACGACAGCTCTTTGCCACTCCGGACCGGAAAGCCGCCGTCTTGATGGTCTCGGTCTCTGTAAGCTCTGCCGCTTTTGCCGTCCAGCTCACTCCAGACACCCGCCGAGCACGACGCGCTGCTTGCCTTTCTCAACACGATTGAGGGCGGGATAAACGAGCTCTTTCTCCAGATCATCTCCCCGACCCCCGCCGAGCACTACATTCGCTTCCTCGAGCACTTTGACTTTGCGCGCGATGTGGGAGCAGGCCCCGTGTTGCGGTTCTCCTTGCAGGACCTCAAGTACCGCTACTTTCCACGCGAGGGAAAGGGACCAAAGGCACCAGCCGTCATTGCGCCGACACTCTGCAAACTGGTCTTGGCACAAAAGTTCTCCCGCGTCCAGGTCCTGTTTGTCGACATGGAGCCGTTATGGCGAGAGCAGCTTGTCGGACTGCTAGAGGCGCTGGAGGCACACCGGCATCTCCTCTTCATCCAATTGCTGGATCAAGGGTGGGGAGAGCTGTCGGAGCGGGTGCGAGCCATTTGTATCAGAAACCTACACGCGACAGATTAGATGAATGTAGCCGATGTTGTCTTGAATCTTCCACGCGTGCGGAGCTCCGCCATACTGCTTGACCTGGAGGTCAGGCCTCTCACACCCTTAAAAAGGAACCTCCCGGTGAACTAGGAGACCGTGGACGAGTTAGGAATCGAACCAAAGACCTTGTCAAGATGTCTACAAGCCAGTGTCCGAGAGGACGCCTGGGCAGGCTGCTAATGACACGCTCTACCAACTGAGCTACACGCCCCACGACGACCAAACTCCACTGAGAGCTCCCCTCCTGCACAGTCCTCGCTGCTCTGCAGTTTCGAGTGGGCAAGAGACGTACAGCGTCGGGTATGGCTGCCCAAGCAGCATGACAGGATGGCTGCCCAAGCCCGGCACACACCTGGTGTTTGTTAGCCGCTCACATCTTGCTCCTGCTCCTTGCGTCAATCTTGGCGATGCGACTCCCTGGAATGAAAGCTTGGGCGACCTTGGGTCAAGTGCGAAGAACGGGAAACGAGTACCGGAAGCGACAGTGCACCCTTCCCAGCCGCAATGCAATCAGCCAAGACTCGAAACGTCTTCTTGTGCTGGTGCAATCGTTACGCCACCTCGTCTTGTGAAACCGGTTGGCGGAAACGCCGGCGTTGGGAGTGTTCGATGCTAAGACGGTTCTAGGGCAGTATGTATCTTCCTGCGCTGGGGCGCTCTGCCGATCCGCGGTACCCACTACCGAGGCCTCGTCGCGTCCAGCCTGCAAGCCGTGGTGAACACCTCTCTCCCCGTCCATGTATGTTCTGCAAAAGGATGCGCTGCGGGGCATGCGCAGTACATTGCAAGGAGCGTAACACTCCAAGTGCACGACGCCACCGCCTCACGGTGTCCCCTTTATAATTGCCGCAAAAATGGGCCCCCCGGTTGGGCTCTACATGGAGACCCCTCGGCTCTGCGAGCGCGCCTTGATCCCCGACCCTGCCAACTCTCACGCACTCTCCACGTTTGACCGGCCTCCACGGGCCACGGAGCCCGGTGGGTCCCACAGCTCACACCTTGGGGCTGACAACAACAGTGAACATAGCATGGGCCGCCTGACACCACTGGGCGGATACCCACCAGCAGAGCCTGTCAACCCCGCGGGGCCTTGATCGAACCGTCACAGAACCCATGCGACCTGTAGCCACGTCACGGACTCGGTTGGTGCCTGACCACTGCAGGTGCGCGACCAACACGGTATGGTATGTAGTGCACGCCGAGGTCACGGCGACAGGCTGGGATCGCCCGGTGGCTCGGCGGCGCGGCGGGGGTGGCAGCGGTGGACGTCTACACATCTCTCTTGATCGCCGAATCACCAAAGCTGCGACAAGTGTCGGATCACCCAGCGTATCGGCCGTGGCTGACACCTTTATTCACCGGGCGCCCGAACGTGGCGGAAGGGTGTGGCCGACACGCACATCTGACGCAGCTGGCCACCTGACTCCAAGCCTCCTCTCCCTCCTCTCCTCTCCATCCGTTTGACGGCAGACAACAATAGAGCAAGTAGCTACCAAACTGCCACCTGCCTCTGCACTCACAGGTACACCGGCACTGGCACCGGCTGTGGTGCTCCAATTCCCACTGAGGAGCACCTGCCCACGGGCCTCTTGAGCCCGCCCGAGCCATGCGAACCAACCTGGAAGGGGCCGTGCATGAGGGGAGAGCGACGGGATACATAAGTGCTTACAGCAGTGGAAATGGCTCGGCAAACATCCCCACGCACCACTCAGCACCCATCATTCCTTTGAACCCCAACCACCAGACGCAGCGCGTTAACCTTTGCGGCCCCACATCTCTCCGCCCTCGACCTCCGCTTTCCCGTCCTCCCTCGAATCTTTGTCCAGAGCAAATCCGCACCAATGGCACCCATATTGTGGGCCAGCGCCGCCCAGGCCGCACCGGTCCCGCAGCTCGTGGCACGCAGTGATTTATCGGGCCTGGCAATCAACCCATTCTACCTCATGACGGTCGGTATCAAAGAGGCGAACAGCATAGCGTTCGCGTGTGTGTTTGCCCTCTTCACCGTCCTGTACGGTCTGCGCCTGCACCGCCGCCCAAAGCATGCGTTCGTGTGGCGCTTCCTGCTCCTGTTCTGCATCTGTGAGTACGGATATGATGACGGCGGTGGTTTCAAGCGAGCAGTGATGCAGCTGTTCGGCTCCCGGTCGGACCGGAGTCGCTCCGCCCTGTCTCCCTGGTCCGAGCGCTCGCTTCGCCTGGCTGCAGCGAACGTGAAACTTGTCTTCTTTGGGCACGGCCGCGCGCCGGCTACCGCCACCCGGCGCGGTGATGGCTGCCGCACTTGCTCCCTGTTGTGCACTGAGCGTCCGCTCACAGCACAGTCCGCGTTGTGGCGTTTGTGATCCGCCACCAGGTGGCGAAAACCTCCCCGGACGCGAGCAACTTTATGGCGCTTCTGATCGTGAACGGCGTGTTTATCATTGCTGGCTTCCTGTTCCTGGTGGAAGGAGTGCTCGCCATGCTGTTCCAATACTTTTGTGCCCTCCGCGGCGTATCTGGCGAGGGCCACAAGAAAGTGGCACTGGCGCGCCACGCGGTCGTCGCCTTCATCTCCGTCATCGGTATCATTGGCGCCGTACTGCAGATTACGGCACTGAACAAACTGGACATGAAGCAGTTTGAGCACGCAAAAAAGCTGCGAATGGCCTCGGGAGGCATGTTCTGCTGCGTCTCGGCCTACATCGCTGTCGTCTCGATTGCGGTCAACTTTGTCAAGTGGCGCCCGGGCAGCACGGTAAAGATCAACAAGGCCATCCCGTCCACCATCTTTTGCATCTGCGGCCTCGCGATGTTTGTCGAGAGCGTCTACCGCGTCCTGTCTGCGCGTTCCTCTAGCGGATGGATTGCCGGCGAGGAGGCGGTCGATATCATGCTCGTGCTCCCCGAGTGGGTCATTCTCGTCCTGTTCATTGTCGTCGACTTTGACTCGTTCCGCCGCGTCACGCTCTGCAACCCCTTTGGCACCACCCCGCAGGACAAGCCAGACCCCGCCGAGCTCAACGACGACGCAGAGTTCCACACCGAGGTCTGGAGCAGGTATGGACAGGCCGAGAGGCAGCAGAGCCTTGCCGCCCTCGTACGCGCGCGGACAAACACGTCCTACGAGGACATGCTCGAACGCAAGATTGACCCCGTCTCCGTTGTGGCTGTCCCCAAGGCGCCCTGCCAAGTTGACGCGGAGAAGGCCCCTGCCGATGGGATCCAGAACCGGTTTACCGCGCTCGACAGGCAAAACTCGCTCAGCTCTATCCGCCGCACGCGCACAAACTCAAACTACAAGGACCAGCTGGAGCGCAAGCCTGAAGTCCTCGCCGACCCGTCGTTCCCTCACCCGCCCGTGTCCGACGGGATCCAACGGTTCACGCCGCTCGATCGGCAAAACTCGCTCAGCGCCCTCCACCGCGCACGCTCAAACTCGAGCTACAAGGACCACCTCGAGCGCAAGGTCGCCCACGAGCGCAAGTCGTCCAGTTCATCTCTCACGAGTGTTGCTGCGGCAGCTGCGAATGCAGCCGTCGCTGCCATGAACGCCGCGATGGCAGCAGCTAGCACTCCATCTGCCCCGCTTTGCAGCCCGACCGACGACAAGACGCAGAACGCCATCAGCCCGCTCAACCGCCAGGGCTCGTCGACCGTTCTCCGCCTCACCCCCACCGAGTCGAGCTACGACGACCACATGGCGAGCACGATCAAGTGGATCATTGAGAACGACGGCGTCAATGCGGTTGACGTGCCCGTTGATGGAGGCTGGAAGCTCGTCATGGAGAAGCCGGGCCTCGCTGGTGGCGAGGACCCCCGTGCCCTCGCCCCTGGTCTCGAGTAGTTGCTACAGTTCCGTGCCATAGAAGAATGGATTTCGTGTTTATCGATGCGCTGAGCGCGGCCGCATGCAAACAAGGCCAAAAAACTGTGTAWMMGAGRMWKCCCATGTGGTCCCCCACCATGGTACTAACTAAGCGGTACTCAGCTTGACTTCGCAGATCGGACGGGATGCGGTATTTTCTGAGTCCTATGGCCGTAGATACTAGTATGTTCAAAGTGCACTCATATACTGGAACTGCCACACCCACCTTAACGCAAAACGGCTGAGCCCAAAGCATGCCCAAGCTCTATGTATGAACTTGAGCATCCTCTAGACTCAGCCGAATATGAAGTTTGGTTCTGTACCATGGATCCCAGCCCTGGCCAGAACTCACACATTCCGCCTCATGGTTTGTGTGAGTTCTGGCCAGGGCTGGGATCCATGGTACAGAACCAAACTTCATATTCGGCTGAGTCTAGAGGATGCTCAAGTTCATACATAGAGCTTGGGCATGCTTTGGGCTCAGCCGTTTTGCGTTAAGGTGGGTGTGGCAGTTCCAGTATATGAGTGCACTTTGAACATACTAGTATCTACGGCCATAGGACTCATATACTGGAACTGCCACACCCACCTTAACGCAAAACGGCTGAGCCCAAAGCATGCCCAAGCTCTATGTATGAACTTGAGCATCCTCTAGACTCAGCCGAATATGAAGTTTGGTTCTGTACCATGGATCCCAGCCCTGGCCAGAACTCACACAAACCATGAGGCGGAATGTGTAGAATCTGTCGGTGGCATCTCCCTACATCAAAAACCCATCCATCCCCGAACTTGTACGTTTTCACTGTCTCAGCATACCATAGTCAGAGTCTTTAAACCCTCCGATCCAAAATATGCTGAGAGAGTGCAAAAGCACAAATCTGTAGAACAAAGGCTAAGCCTMAGCAGTAGAGTAGCCTTGTTGCTACGATCTGCTGAGGCTTAGCCTTTGTTCTACAGAATTGTGCTTTTGCACTCTCTCAGCATATTTTGGATCGGAGGGTTTAAAGACTCTGACTATGGTATGCTGAGACAGTGAAAACGTACAAGTTCGGGGATGGATGGGTTTTTGATGTAGGGAGATGCCACCGACAGATTCTACACATTCCGCCTCATGGTTTGTGTGAGTTCTGGCCAGGGCTGGGATCCATGGTACAGAACCAAACTTCATATTCGGCTGAGTCTAGAGGATGCTCAAGTTCATACATAGAGCTTGGGCATGCTTTGGGCTCAGCCGTTTTGCGTTAAGGTGGGTGTGGCAGTTCCAGTATATGAGTGCACTTTGAACATACTAGTATCTACGGCCATAGGACTCAGAAAATACCGCATCCCGTCCGATCTGCGAAGTCAAGCTGAGTACCGCTTAGTTAGTACCATGGTGGGGGACCACATGGGAATCCTGGGTGTCGTAGTTTTTGACTTTTTGCATGCATATGGAGAGGATAGGTAGGTCCTGGGGGTAACTAGACCTCGTGAACAAGCTAGAGTAGAAGTCTCGAAGCCAGAATCGGGGTGTATCTAGTATGTGGAATGGTATTTCGCTGTTATGGTCGGTATAGAGAAGGACGGAGGGTATAGTGAATGAGAGGAKGGTGTATAKTGAGTGTATGTATGTGCTYTAATCGTTATAGAGTAGTTGGTGGGAGGGAGTGGTGGTGGGAGTCATAGAGRGGTGAATGAGACCGAGTGCCGAATGGAGAGAGACGGTGAGGAGGAGGCAGCTGTGAGTGCTGCAGTATGCTCATAGGATTGGAGGGTTTTTGTACCGATTTCTTTTTATTTTATAGACTGGTTTCGGATAGATGGCAACTAGTAGTAGATGTAGAGTGTCCTGTAACTGCATGTTGTTGCAAGGAGTGTGTATATATGTTAGTACTATCTGATCTGGCCAGATCCGGAATAGGCCAGTGTGTTTTAGTCTGTTTCTGGAGCATTGACGCCGAATCCTCTGTTTTTTGGAACCGGTAGTGTGGGACACTGATTGCATGTGGCCTTTCGACCTCCTCAGTCCATATATGCAGAAAAAGAAGAAGTATTGCACCCAGAAAACGACTGGAGTATAGCAAACAGGACTTTTAGGGGTATATATAAAGGAGGGTTATTGAATTTTTTTTTTCAAGCAGAAGACGGCATACGAKATMTTGRMRKGACAATGRASYWCRKWCRTGWRCTCTWCCGATCTACGYAYGCAGGWTCGARCMCTCKWCCASCTAWWCAMKAGGCTGTGTTGGGTTAGCAAACATGACAGTATTTTAAGCTTTGCTACTTACGAGACGTTTGGGCCAATCCAGGGCGAGCGTTCCTTGACATAGTCGTAGGCATCCTGCATGGTGTGCAGGTGGCCCAGACGCTCGGGCATGAGTCCAGCTGCGGCGAGCGTCATCACATATGCAACGGCGAGTGTCGCCGAGCGCGACACACCGCACTGGCAATGAATAATGATCGGAATGCCGGCACGGCGGTGAATCTCAATCCAACGAACAGCCTCCCAGAAGCGCCACTTTTCGCTGCGCTCGCTGGGGGACAGCTCGGGGTTGAGAATCTGCGACAGCGTGGCCGAGGGAGGGACCTCGGAGAGGCCAGACTCGCCGTGCGACCAGCGGAGGTGCGCATACTCAATGTTCGGCTGGCTCTTATCGGCGAGATGAGTGGACAGCTCGACGCGTGCCTTGCCCTTGTGCGAGGTCCAGCCGGTGGTGATCGCTTCGAGGTCGGCATTTTCGTCAAACGGGTTCTCAATCTCCTGGGCGACGTTTACCGTGGCGACCGAAGACGATCCCCGACCCCAGATGTCAAAGAAGTAGGGCGAATCCTCTGCACCGAGCCAGACGCCAGGAATCAGCTCGCGCGGGCCATCGGCGTAAGGCTCGTTGGATGCGAGGAAACCGTCCGTCTCGCATGGCGGCGACGTGGAGGGTGTGGATGCAATCGAGTCGGCATTGGAGGCCGAGGACGAGGTGAGCGACGTTGAGGGAGACATGCCAGGGTTGCTGCTGGAAGCGGTGGAAGGGGTGCGCTCGTCGATCGGGGCAAAGCCACCCGAACGCAGGGACGGATAAGCCGACTGGGAAGTGCGCGGGTCAAGTTCAGCGTTATAGGTCGACGGGGTGAGGTTTCCGGCGCTACGCCTGCGGGTGTGGCCGCGGCTGCGCATCGAGCTGTAAGGGTAGGGAGCACCGCCTGGTGTCGGGGGCACGTCCTGTACCGAGGCGGGGGTGGTTGACCCAGGGGGATGTGTGATGAGGCTGAGCAGCGATGGCCTCCTCGTCGACTTGTATGTCGGAGCTCGGCCAATCGAGCCTGTCAGCATGGAGGGGGTCTTTGGCGGGCCAGGTGTGTAGGGTGTTTCAAACGGTATCCGCGGAGAGGACGGGGAGCACGCCATTGTGGGTGTCGGGGTAGTCGAAGGAGGGGTGGGTGCGCTGGTCGTGTTGTGGAACGACGATGCGCCGAGGGAGAGCGTGAGGGAGAGTCCTTTCGGGTTTGAGCGCTTGAGGCTCATTGTCGGGGGGAGGGATGTCGGGGACGATCCTTGGCGACGGTTGGCAAAGCCGCGGGGGACGTCGAGTGGCGGCGAACAGTCTCCTGTGAGCTTGACATGCTGAATCGAGTCGAGGAGCGCGGGGGTGATGGTGACTGCGCTCAGCGGCTGCTCAACCTGGTCGCCTTCGGGGACGAGACTCGGGGAAGGTGAGCGCATGGGAACAATGAGGCGAAGAGGTGGCGGCCTCTTGCGGCAGTTGTTGTTGTTGTTGTAGAGGTGAGTGGCGTGGTCGTCTTCTTCGTCGCTGAGGTCAAAGTGGGACTTGCGCGCGCTGCGTGGGCGCTTTGGTGAGCGAGGGGAGACTGCTGCTGCTGCTGCCTTTGTCGGGCGAGACAATGAGAGGTCGAGTACAGGACGCTGGCGCTTGTTTGCGGCCGAGCGGGGTGTTGTCGGGGACGCTGCTGTGGAAGCGGGGGACACGGTGTAGCGGAACGAAGGGGAGAACGAGTTGAGGTGAGGGAGCGGCGATGACAATGGCAGCGGCAAGGGGGAGAGGGGTGAGAGCTGTGAAAGGTCGCACGGGGAGTGGAGTCTTGCTGGGCAGAGCATTAGATCTGATTGCGGGAGGGACAGTGTTGGTGAAGAGGGTTTGTCAATGACAATGAGCGAGTCGATGGGGGTGAGGGCGAGTGGAGTGGCGGGTGGTGGGGATGATAAGGACGAGGATGAGTAGGATGGCGAGCGGGAGGACGAGGATGAAGAGAGGAGGAGAAAGTCGTCGGTGGAGGAGGATTGGAGAGGGCGAGGAGGGGGTGCGGGGGAGGAGGATGACATGCGGAGGATGAAAAGAATAAAAGTGTCAGCGGATGAGCATGGGTGTGATGTTGTTTGCTGAGGAGGATGATGATGATGAAGAGGAATGAATGGCGAGGACAAGAAGAAAAGAAAAGAGAAGAGGAATGGATGGGTGGATGGATGGGACAGAGTAATGGAGGATGCTGCCTGGCCTGCCTGCCTCCCCCTGCGCGCATCCCTCCCTCCCTGCATCCCCCCCTCCTCCCTATTTCCCCTCGGGTCCTTCCCCTCGTTCCCTTTTTGCGCCCCCCTCCCTCTCCTAAAACAGATCGAAACAAGAGGGGGTCTGTAAGAGCACTACAGGGTCCAGCCCCTCTCCTCTCGTGCCTCTCTCCCATTTTCAGTCAAAACAGAAAAATGAAAAGAAAAAAGAGTGAAAAAACACTGTGAAAAAGGGGAAAAACACACGGCAGGCACTCAGGGTCCACAGGTCGGTCGGTCTCCTCTCTCCTCTCCCTCCCTGTCCCCTGCCTCAGCCCAGCCCAGCCAAGCCCAGCTGAGGGCAAACAAGAGAGTGAGATCGAGAACGAGAACACGAGATCGAGAGAGAGCCAGCGAGAGAGAGAGAGAGAGAGCGACCAGATCGAGGCGACGACCATCGACGACTGCTAGCTGGACAGCTGGACTCGCACGTACGCGCGCACACCACGCTCCGGCCGCGCCCTCTCCCGAACAGGCTCCCATTTCAGCCGCTCTCGCCGTCGGACCTCATCCTGCCCGCTGTCCGAAAGCAGTCTCTCTTGATCGGGTGCCGGTTTCGTCTGGCAGAGGACGCGAGCACACGGAGACAATCCACACCAGCCCTCCCTCCTCCAGCCCCAGCAAGTGCGGCTGCATTGAGTCGGAAGTGACTCGGAACAGACAGGTGCCTGTCGCCTCCGACTCGCCGCGCCCACCCGCACTTGGAGCTATGGAAACGCGAGCGAGCACGTCCGCGCACCCATTAACCATTCATGCACATCCTCGTGGCGGCCCATTCATCTGCCCTGCGGCTTGGCTCCGTCCATCGCCGTCATGACGAGCGTCATCGCCCCCTGTCCTTGGGTGTGCTCTGCTGCACGCCTGCTTTGCTTGCTCGGGCGGCTGCTCTTGCTCAGGCAGGCATACCCAGCAGAGCCCCGAGCAAGCTTTATTGCATTGTAGGACGGCGCGCGCCCGCGATAATGAAAGCGCAGGACGCACCTGCGCCCCCTGCCGCGCGAGACGCCATTGACGCGCATGATGAACATATGATGAACGCCATCCGACCCAAGCCGACCAACGGGACACTGTGATGCGAGCGAGCGAGCGCAGCAATAATAATACCGCTTGCTGCGACCTGCACCGGACAAACGGGCTCGCCCGGCAAAAAGGACGAGAAACACGTCTCGTCCACACCCGGCGCGCGGCGCGCCACAGATCCAGGAGCACACAGCCCGCTGATCCCTGGTACATCCCTTTACAGTAGACGCCACAGACACCGAGATGCCATCGAGGCCATGCCCCGACGGCGCCACCCGCTGTAAGCGAGCAGGGAGCAAGGGCAGAAAGTTGAGCCCGCCGGCGAGCACCTGGCTGCTGCAGCTGCTGCAGCTTGGGCGGCTTCAGGAAGCAGCAGCAGTAGCCGTCCAGGATTCTGGGTATCGCCACGGTGCAGCGCACCTGACCGTGTGAGAGAGCAGGTGAGGCGCCGAGCAGAGCGTGCGTGCGTGCATTCGCTGCATCGCTGTGCTTCTTTCCCCGGTGCGCTCGGTGCGCATGCTTCGTGTCTCATCCTCACTCACCCCCCGCGCGCACCGCGCCGTCGGACGCCATCCAGTGCCAAACACGCCCTGCCATGCGCGTCATCGGCCTGGCGCGCGCACGCAGGCACAGGGTGCGCGAGGTGGGGTGGGAACATCTGTCTCGGAGCAGGGTACACGCAGGTCTGGACTGGACACACGGGCTGGAACAGCGAACAGGTCTCTCTAGCTCCCACTCGCTGCGACTGGCTGCGACAGATTGGGCTTGAGAGCTGGAACAGTTGGAAACGAGACACTCGGGCTCTTTTGACAGGCATGCCTCGCCCCACTTCTAACTCATTCCTCACACCTCAGACACGGCTCTCGGGCTCTCGAGCTCTCGGGCACTCTCGCTCGGACACGGACACTCGGACTCTGGCACTCGGGTTCGGTTGGGGGACACGAAACTCGGGACTCACCGTCATGGCCAATGCAGAGTGGACGATCCTTTTCGAACAGTGCGGGGGTAGTGGTGTGTGCGTGCCAGGGGGGTGGAGGGTGTTGGGGCGAGGTTGTAGCGTGTGTTTCCGAGTGACGGTGAGGGCGAGTGGAGTGAGGGTCGAGGGGTGGAGGAATGGAGTGGAGAGGTGAATGAGAAAGAAAGGGAACGCAGGGTGAGAAAGAACAATGAGCAGGCTCGGACTGGCGAGAGAGAGAGAGAGAGAGAGACGTGGGTGCCGTCAGAATGGTCGCTGTTGCCGCGTTGCCGTTATCGGGTTGCCGCGTTGTCGCGTGGTGGTGGTGTTGGTGTTGGTGGTGTTCTCTTCTTCTGCAACGATGTTTGAGCACCAGGGAGACTGTATCGGGTCTCCAGTGTCAGCGCGTTCTACACGGACAGTAGTGTCCTGTACACAGAGGCAACAGTATGGGAACCATCCACCCAACACCCCAGACACCCGGGGCAGCTTCAACTGCTGCAACATCCCCTCCCTCCCCACCAAAGCGTCGCAGCAACCAACCGGCAAGGGGTTAAATTACTCCACCAGCACTGTCCGCGGGAACACCGGGACACTCCCGGGGCAGCCCCACCGCAATGGCATTTGGCATGGCATACGCGAGCGAGCGCGAGAAAGCGAGAAACGCCGCGCCGCCAATGCGACATGGAACGGCCGGGGAGCGAGGGGTGGGAGGGGGGAACAGCTACGCGCAGCAAGGGGGTGCAGTGTGTCCGTGTCCTTGCACACAATGTACGCCTCGCTGCTACACTCTGCGCCGCGCGACTCACCTCGATCGCGATCGCGAGTCTGCGTTCGTGCGTGCAGTGCGCAAAGGTCGGTCGATAGATGTCGAGATGCAAAAGTGTATCGACAGCAGCTACGGCAGATGTTGCCAGCAGCGGTGGATACCCGTTGCTCGTCTCTCGTCTCTCGTGTCCTCGTTTCCTACTCTGGCGTTTGGTTTCTGGATCCAGTCAGCTGCAGGCCGGCAGCAGAAAAGGGGGCACAAGGCGAGTCTCAGCCGTACATGGCGCATGGAACTCTACAAGGTGCCTATGTACTGCTGCCGCTCTGCTGTGCTGTGCGGTTGCCGCGGCAGTCACTTGCGTTGCGAGCAACAAGCAACAGGCAACGGGGGACCCGCGAGCCCCGAGCCCGCGGCGCACGCACCAGAGCCGCCCGAGACGACGCCCCGCCAAGGTTGGTTGGTTACCTAAAACCAACCTCGGTTGCTGGGGGTGGGTGCCACTGGGAGACGACGTCGCCAAAGTGAGCGAGAGAGTGAGCTCTAAAGCTGCGACCTTTTTTGCTGCCCGATTCCATAATTTCCATTCCGTCGATGCCGCGTGCCTCTCGTGTGCTTGCATGCGCGCGGGTACGCGGGCCTGCGAGCGAACAGCGAGCGGGCTGCCCAGATGATTGAGACATGATGCCGTAGTGAATGTACGTGCATGCGCAGTGTGGTGCTGTTGCTGCCGCTGCTGCTGCCTGCTGGTCTACTGGGGATCTGGGGAGATCCATCTGCCATTCATCAGGCTGCAGACAACCCGCTGCAACCCGACTCTCTGCTCGCGTGCAGCCACCTTGCCCGACGACGAAACATTTGCCCCTGGCTTGCACGTGGATGTGTGTGTCTCTACGATCTCTACACACGCACACACACACACACACACACACGCACACATTGCTGCTCCATTGCCCCCGAGTTTGTTTTTAATAAAAAATAGAACAGAACAAATGGGGCGCTGGGCGATGCGGGAGCAGGCTCCAATGCCATCTCGTCATCATTCAATATAGCACACATCTACTGCATCCACCACCTCCTGGAGAGCACTATCCCTCCCATGTCAGTGCCGGCTGCAAGAGATGAGGGGGGAGCGGGCAGCGGGATCGCGGATCGTAGACGAGCCAACCAAAAGCAGCCAATACAAACATATGGTACCGATCCAGAAGGAGGAAACTGCAGCCACCGCACCAGCAGCTGCGCACTCCTCTGGAACTGACCGAGCCCAGCATCAGCATCAAATCCGCATCAGCATCAGCATCAGAATTAGCATTAGCATTAACATTAGCATCAGCAGCAGCACCCAGTTCCTGTAGCCAGGCAGCCCAGGCCCACCTAGCGCACCTGGCCTGCCCGGCATGCCCGGGCTGCTGACAGGGGGTCTGCAAGCGAGCTAGGCCGACGCAGGCGCTGTCTCACCCTCGCACTCTGTTTCAGCAGTGCCTACTCGGAACCCAGTCGCAGGCTGAGACTGTGCTAGTGAGCAATTTGCACACTGGTGCTGCATCCAGCTCCAATGCTCCACAAAACCAGTCTAGCTCGCAGCCCCGCTCCTAAGCTTCTAGCTCTCAGGTCGTGATTAGGTTGTTGTCGCAGGTCGGCTGTCACAGGTTGCCGCTGGCGTCCCTCCTGCCCTGTGTGTACCGGCTGCCAGCTGCCAGCACGCACACACCACACCACGCCAGCCGACAATTCACCCCTGCCACCACCCGGCACCATGTCACACTGATCCTGAGGATGTGATGTTCCTGCCTCCAGTGTCCTGCCTCCTCGTGCCTCTCCGAGCCTGCGTCTCACTGCGGTCTCATCTGTTCTGAATTTTGGATCTAGCCTTTTGGGCCTGCCTCCGCTGCGAGCTACAGCTGCAGCTGCAGCTGCGGCGACTGCGCCTGTTTCCGTTTCGGCGCCGCCACCGGGCCTGGAACCGGCCGATAGCCTGTAGTCTGTATGTAAGCCTGCGGCCTGCAAGCTTCAAGCCGCAAGCCAGTCGGTCTGGCCAGGGCCGCGTGCCGCTGCTGCAGGCTGCTCGCTGCAGCGGCACCGCAATCCGCTCTATGCTGGGCCAGATTCCGCTAGCACAGAGTCGCGGCCCGCAGTGGCACTGCTCGCGACGCGGCGCAGCCGGACTCTGCCTGCCCTCGCCGCAGCGCGCAGCTGCAAGGACCCACGCCGACGTCACTCCCCTTGCACCGCCCGCGGATATACATTTCATACATCCACGTACCCTCGTGTACGATACGCGCGGCGCCGAGCCGGAGCCGGAGACACGGCGCAGCGCCGCAAGAGCGGTGCACGCTTGTGGAACCCTTTGTACTGTGCACCTGATTGTTTCTTGGCTCTTGGAAAGTAAAACCCCCACGCGCAGGTCAGCGTTCGTCCCCATGGCAGACAGACACGTAGCAGGGCGCGCTCGCGGTCGGATCTGGACAGCTGCAGGACCCCCTGAGACCAACACCGACACCGACGTGGACAGCCACACTCACCAGCCCACACGTTGCTGTACTGATCTACTGGCCGTCTTCAATACATGCCCGTTGGCTCACCTGCTCCGCCTGCTCGCTTGCTCGCTTCTCACCTTCCTCACTCACTGAATTGCCAGATTTCTGAGGCTAAAACGTGCGCGGCAAGGCCGCGGCGTGCGGCTGACGGCAGACCACGGACAACAGCCGGCTCCATTTTCCATGCTCATTTAGTCTTAGATCCAATGTGTCGATGCCTCGTGTCAGGTCTGAGGTCTGTCTGAGGTCCGGCCTGGCCCCCTCTCCACTCTCTCTCGGTCTCGGACCTCGGACCTCGCCGCGAGGCTGAATTGCACTGTTTCGCCAGTCGTCCATCCCCCGCCACTGTCAGGTCCGGCGTGTGCGTTGTTCTGACACGGTGCAGACAAACAAGCTTTTCGTTTCTTTTCATGTTTCTCGGCCCTTTCCTGTTTCCTTTCCCAAGAGGCGTACGCGCAGTGTACAGGACGTGTCGTCGGAGGAAGAGGCACGCCCGCCGCCGCCGGCCTCGGTGTGGCGGACAGGGAGCTGTCGTGTGCGATGGTGGCAGATGTGAGGACTGGTGCCCAGCGAGCGAGCAGAGTGGGCGAGACGGCACGAGAGGATAATTGCGGCGGAGGCGCCGGCGCACGCAATGGAGGCGGCTTGGGAATCCGCTCGCTCTCGTCCTGCACGTTCAGCATCCACGGCTGCCAGCCTCGTGCTCCCACCCTGCGGCTGTCGGCCAGATCTGCCCGTCAGCGGCGGTGCCCTGCTCCATGTGCGGGCGTCCTGGACGTGCGGGCGCGCGTCAGTGGCGCAGATCTCGTTTTCGTCTGTCTCTGGAATTCTACGCGAGCTGCCGCCCTCTGGGCGCCTCTTCTTCCCCCCCTCCAGCCGTCGTCCAAATTGCACAAAACGCCATCGAGATCGCCTTTCGTTCTGTTCCATTCCATTCCGCGTGCCCTTATGCTGATCAGCACCAGACACGCACCTGGTGCGAACGGTGCACACACAGACGCGTCTTTCCCCACCAATGGCGAACAGGCTTTCTCCGGTGTCCGGCGCCACTGACGCGCGCTGCCCCCCATGCCCTCCGGCTTTACATTCCCCCTTCCATTTCAATGCCAATCTCGCATCTCATCGGCCCTCCCCGCGCTCACTACACCGCCGCCGTGGTCGGGGCCATGCTCGTGGCGCCGCAGGGGGCCAGACCCCTCGGTGGATCAATCAGACCGCAAATGTCACAGAAGGAGCGCGCCAGAAATTGATCCAAGACTGCAGGCGGCCGGGTAAGACAGCACAGTCGGAATGCAGATCGGGTAGATTAACGCAATACTGCCTCAGCCAGAGTAAGACAGCACAGTCGGAATGCAGATCAGGTAGATTAATGCAATACTGCCTCAGCCAGAGTAGATGCACCAGCTCAACTGCACACTAGACCGCCAGTACAGTGTATGGCGCCCTCTGTAGCGCGGTGGTGTGTGTGGTGCACGGGCGGTACCCGCCGCCCGTGCCCGCCGCCCGTGCCCCCCCTTTGCCGCTATCTTGCACCACCCAACTCGTTTCGCGCTCCCTCTCGGCTCGTCCGAACCCAGTCCGCCGCCATCACATGTCTGGCTAATCTGGCTAATTGCGAATACTCGTTGCCCGAGTACGCTCGGCGCCACTATCAAGTACCATTCATTTACAAGTCGCAGTCGCACACAAGTGAAGCGTCGCGTCGCGGTCGCAGGACGCGGAAGTGTGGCGGAAGTACCGGCGCCTCATCGATCGCTTGTGTCAGCTTCAGTATCAGTATCAGTGTCAGTGTCAGTGTCAGTGCCACTAGCCCACCTGCAATCCACAATCGCAGCCGTGCCGATTGCTGCGTGCGATTGCTGATTGCTTCCGCCACACTGTGCGCCTGGCTCCCTCCTCTCTTCGCTTCCGGTATCTCTCCCTCGCACAGACTGTGCGGGGGCGCGGGCGTCTCGGACCGGTCGCACAGAACGACTGTCGCTTCCTACAATGCCAGTGCGGTTTGGAAGGACAGTGTAACGCTGGCGCTCAAGGATATCTCATCCTGATGGCGCTGAGCACTGACACCTTTCCTTGACGACGCCTGTTCTATCTCACAATCTGTTTCGCACAGTTTGGAGACATCAGCGGTGACAGCCTGGCCGTGGCACGCGCTTCCAACTCTGCTGCTGAGCCATGTGGCAGTCAGTGTCCCCGTCAGCTCGACACTTGGCAGCGCATCAACAAATGTATGTACATGGACGGAGGGCAGCTAGTTGTACCTACTGGTATTCAAATATATCAAAGGTGAAGAAGAATCTACAGAAAAACACAGGAAGCAAACCAGTGCAAGTGGAAAGGGCCGAAGGGGAACGGGTTGGCTTGTTGAGTGTACTAGAGAATCTAGTCAAACTCGTTGATCTCGCCACGGCGGTCCTGGACGTTGCGAGTGTAGTTGTTGATCGTGTACCACTCGAGCTTGCACGGGCCGAGGATAAGGCGTTCTTCGCCTCCGTCGGGCCTCGTGAACATGGCGAGGTTGATCTGAAGGAGCGACGCGTGGCGCTTGGCGAGGGTGTGGAGATCGGGCATGGGGGCCGTGGGGAGCTTCTTCTTGTGCTCTTCGACGAGAGCGGAGCGGCCGAGGGTCGTAAGCTGGAGCTGGCTAAAGCCATAGACCTTGACTACGGGCTTGTCTCCCCAAATTCCGCGGCTGCGAGCAGAGGCAAACTGCTTGAGGACCCTGGCGATGTCGTCGACATAGATGGGAGAGTGGCGGTCAATGTCCGACTCGTCAATGGGGCCCTGCAGGCGTGCTTCGGCGAGAGGGTGGCGCACGACCCACATGTCCCAGTGGGGCCAGAAGACTATCTTGACGGTCTTGGCGGTGTAGAACTGGCCGATGTATGAGTTGACCAGTTCCTTGGGACCGACTCCCTAGTCTGGTTAGCACATGTACCAAAGCCAGGATACTTACACCACCTCCGAAGCGGTCACGGACAGTCGAGAGAACAACAACAATCTCCTCCGTCTCCTCGGCGGGGGTCCAGAGAGGGGTGATGGGGAGATGAGAACCCCAGATGTTGCGGAACACGAGCTTGCGGGGCTTAAGTTCCTCGAGAAGGGGGCAGAGGCCGTGAGGAACATTCTCGCAGAGATGGAAACACATGGCCCACATAGCAGGGGTGTCGACAATACGGAGGACGTCAAGGTTCCTGATGCACTCGGCGAGCTCGTTGGCATAACAATCACAAGCGGACTCGTGGTGGGAGCCGATAGTGAGAACGCGGATGTAGCTGAGAAGCGTCCTCTTCGAGATAGGGAGTGTGACCTTGGGATGGTCGTCGCCGTCGTGACCATTGTTGAGCTGGGCGTGTTCAGGGTTGGTGGGAGGGGAGACGGAAGACGAGTCGGAGGAATCACCAGGGGAGGACGTGGGGGAGGAGCCGCTGGCGGCCTTCTTCCTCTTGGCGGCGGCCTTCTTCTTGGCAGCCTTAGTCTTCTTCTGCTGTTTCTGCTTCTCCGTGGCGAGAAGCTCCTCCTCGGTAGGACGGGGCTTGGTGTGCTTGCCGTAGCCGTGGGGCTGCGAGGTAGCCCTTCCCCACGCAGTCTTCTCGCCAGTCTTCCGGTCGACTCCATACTTGGTCTTGAAGTCGGTGATGCACTCGTCGCACTTACAGCCGTCGCCGGCGCCACACATGAAGGAGTTCCAGGTCTCCTCCCAGACGGCGACAGTGTGGTAGAGGGGACGGGCGACCAGGCGGTACGTGCGCTTGTCAAGGCGCATCATGCGCGAGAGGGTGCGGCGCTCGGTGAAGAGGATGATGCCCTCAGCAATACTGTCGTTGCTGAAGGCGCGAGAAGCGGGGTTGGACGCGGTCATGGTGATTGTAGCCGATGATGAGAAGGAAGAGTAGGGGGAGTGAAGGATAATAGAAAGGAGAAGAGAAAGTGGGGAGGGAGAAGGATAGAGAGAAAGAAACGGATGGAGGGGAAAAAAGGAGAAGGATACGAGGTGAGGAGGGAGGACGGGGGGGTCCAGTCATCCGTGTGTCCTTTGGGCCAGTCCAGTCACTTGTGTGTGCCAGTCCAGTCAGCTTCTCTGTGCCGATCAGTGTACATTCGTGTGGATTGCGCAACTGCGCAGCATGCGCAGCAGATAGCCAGCACGGGGCCAACGAGGGCGAGGGCGCGAGGGCGCGAGGGAAGGGACAGATCGCTGAAGGTCGACACTCTTGCGAGTGGCGCCACAAGGCCACCCCACGTTAGCATGAGAGTGCCGCGCCGCGACCACTAGCCGCCAGCTGATTCCCCTCTTGCTGCCCAAGATAAGACACGATGTGCAGACAGATGCGAGCAGACTCACTGTGCTTTCCCATCTCTGGCGAGGCATGGCCATCAATGGCAAGGGAGAGGCAATGTGCCTCGCACAGACGAGTTTGAGTGTTCTCTCCTAGCCACCGCCACATGCGCCACTAATTCCTTGCCCACACTTGCAGCTTGCGGTTCGGTAGCTCCACTGCTCCATGTTCGTGCCTGCCATGTCATGAACTATGCATTCTGATTCTGATTCTGATTCCAACCCCAACTCTCTCTCAATCTCAACTTTCAACCCTCAACTCTCTTCTCTTTGCGGGCTGCCTGGCCTGGCCGATTTACTTTGAACCAAATCCGCTGAAGCTAAGTTAACGTCAGCGCAAGTCCCAAAGAGGCAAAGGATGCGAGCTTCAGAAATCTCGCCCGTGGTTCCAGCGGCGGATCTGGATTTGGTTGCGGAATGAGGCGGCGGCATAGGAAGCAGGAACGACTCCAGCCAAGTGGACTGTAAACTCTATTCCGTGCCAGCCTGACGACGCCTGACATCCGCACATCCGCACCAGCGACATGACGGCAAAGCAGAGCTTCAGGCTTCTGGGGTGGTCTGATCGGCGTGACCCGTGACCAGACGTCATTGGCGATAGCGCACAGGCGTGGCGCCGCCTTGCGATGACTGACAGTCTCACGCAGGAACATGGGTGCCGCACGTGCAGACAGTGGGAGCTCGAGCAGCACAGCGGAACATGGTATTTCAGACAGGTACTCACCTAAAGAAGCCGCTGGGCTTGGGCTTGGGCTTGTCCTCCTCCTTGGGCGGCGATACAACTGCGCCAAACAGAGTGCCCGTCGAGGTGACCGGGGCGCGCGTCGGGGTGACGTTTAGCTTGACAGCAGAATGGTGTGTGCGGTTCGCCGAGCCGCCCCCGCCCCGGCGCGCACCAGGAGCAGATGCTGTGATGGTGCCGGGATCGAGGTCAAGCTTTATGCTGCCAAAGCCGAAGCCGCCAGGGGAGGGGGAGGCAGTCGGGGCAGGAAAGGAGCCGGGGAGCGCGGCAGGAGTCGACGGCGCGGCCAGTGGTGCGGCCACTGGTGCGGTAGTGGCTGGTGCGACCGCCAGAGGAGCGGCGACAGGCGTGGGGGCGACAGCAGGAGGGGTGGTCGGAGCAGCTACTGGGGCAGGGGGAGGGCGAGCCTTCGCCTTGCCCTTGAGGCTACCAGGGATGGGGGCCGCGTCGAGGTTGACAGGTCCACGCGCGATCGAAGCATGCGCTACGAGGCTGGAGGAGGACGCCGTGTTCTTGCGGGGAACCTTGGTGACACCCGCGGACGAGGCAGAGACACGAATATTGAGGGCGCGACCAGCGACGGCCTTTGCGGCCTTGGCGCGCTGCTCCTCGGTAGGCTTGAGCGACGGGGCGGGGAAGGCAGCGGCCTGCTCCCCCACGCTCGCTGTCCGTGCGCGGTGAGCGCGAGGCGTCGTAGGCGACGACTTTGGCGAGGCGGTGGGAAGGGTCTTGGCGGGCATCTTCTTGGGCGACTCGGCGACGCGCACTGGGGTGCTCTCCCTTGTGCGAGCCGTTTCAGGCTGGACGGACCCTCCGCGCGCAAGCTTAAGGCCGCTTATGCGGCGCGACAGCTCGTCCATCGCGTTCTGGCGGTCACGTATGGCGACGTCAATGTTGCGCACGGTACGCTGCATCCTCTCAAGGGCAGGCTGCGAGCTGTGGCCGCTGTTTCCGTTCTTGCTGTTACGGAGACCACGGTCCGTGCGGCGTTTCAGACCGTTTATGCCTGCGTCAAGCTCGGACAGACGAGCCTCGGTCATTTGCACAACCTTGCGAAGGCGCATCTGGTCCACGGCCTGCTGAGGGCTGAGCTCCTTGATCTGCATGGCGCGAGCGAACGAAGGGTCCTGGCGCGCCTTGAGGAACTTTTCGGCCTGGCCAACCTTCATGTCGGCTGCGGTCAGCCTTATTCTGAAACGTTACTCACTCTTCAGCATGCGGCTCTGCAGCTCGGCGAGGGTAATGTCGCTCTGCTGCACCTCAGCACGGACCGCGCTCAGTTCCTGGCCGAGCTCCTCCGTGATCTTGAGCATGCTGTCAAGGGTGGAGAACGGAAGCACGTGGTGCTGCTTGAGCGTGGCCGCAGTCGGCGCCACAAAGTCGGTGGCAGTCACGGCCGCGTGGTGGGCCTTGTTGGCCGATAGCGTCGCCGAGAGCTTGGCAATGTCGTCGGAGACTTCGGCAGCGACGCGCTCGAGGGCCGCAGACATGGACTTGCCCTGCGGCGCAGGGGTAGCTGCGGGGAGTGCAACCGCCTGGCGCTTGACGAGTGTCCACTTGACATCAGCGGGAGGTGCAGCTGGCGCGGCGGGAGGAGCCGTGGTGACTGCGGGAGCGCTGGTGGTGGCCGAGGGGGTGGCAGCAGGGGGGCGACCGAGACCGAAGCCGGCGGGAGCCGGGGGCTTGCCAAACGCGGGAGGCACGGCAACAGGAGTGGGCGCGGGGGGAGCAGAGGTAGCGGGCGTGGGGGCGGGGACACCGAAGCCGCCGAAGGGCTTGGGGGTCGACGGCGCCGCGCCGAAGAGCGAGCCGGCGGCCGGAACGACCGGCGTGGCTGGGGTCGCGGGCTTGCCAAAGCCGAAGGGTGAGGGGGTCGCCGGCGTAGCAGGAACGCTAGGGACCGTCTTGCCAAACACGGAAGGGGCTGGAGCAGCCGCGGGAGCAGCAGGCTTGTTAAATGAGAAGGGCGAGGCGGCCGGGGCAGCGGGGACGGCAGAGGCAGGAGCGGCCGGGGTGGCAGGCTTGCCAAAGCCACCGAATCCGCTGAAGCCAGCAGGCTTCTTCTCGTCCTTATCTTCGGTCTTCTTCTCCGCGGGCTTGCCGAAGCTGAAGCCGCCGACGGGCGGGGCGGGCGGGGCTGCGATAGCAGCAGGCTTCGCGGCGGAGGCAGCTCCAGGACGAGGCTCCTCGCAGACGATGCACTTTGCGGCGGAGTCTGGGCTCTTGCACATGCACGTGTCGCACGTCCACTGCGGCTCGTCCTTGGCCGGTGCTTTGGCTGGCGCGGCAGCCGGCTTGCCGAAGCCGGTGAAGCCTCCGGCAGGCGGAGCAGGGAGACCAGCGGGGGCAGCGGCAGGCTTGCCACCAAAGCTGAAGCCACCCGCGGGAGGAGCGGGAGGGGCAGCAATGGGCTTGCCGCCGAAGGAGAAGCCTCCGGAGGGCGGCGCGGGGGGTCCAGTAACCTTGGCAGGCGCGGCGGGAGCAGCACCAGGCCGGGGCTCCTCACAGACGATGCACTTGGTAGCAGACTCTGGGCTTTTGCACATACATGTGCCACACTCCCACTGCGGCTCGTCCTTGGCCGGTGTTTTGGCTGGCGCGGCAGCCGGCTTGCCGAAGCCTGTGAAGCCTCCGGTAGGAGGAGCAGGGAGACCAGCCGCGGTAGTAGCGGGCGTGGTTGTAGCTGCAGTAGGGGCAGCAGGCTTGAATCCGCCAAAGGAGAATCCACCTGCGGGAGGGGCGGGCGGGGCAGCGATAGCGGGCTTGGAAGCCGGGGCAGCACCCGGGCGCGGGGCCTCGCAGACCTCGCACTTCTCCTTGGCACTGTCGGGGTTCTGTAGCATACACGTGTCGCACGTCCACTTGGCGCCGCCCGCGTCGGGCTTGGGGGCGGGCTTGTCCGCGGGCTTGCCGAAGGAGAACGGAGTGGCAGGCGGGGTCGGGCCAGCACCTGCGGCCGGCTTGGCACCAAAGCTAAAGCCAGTGGAGGGGGCAGCTGGGGGAGCGGAGACGGGCTTTCCACCAAAGGAGAAGCCGCCGACGGGAACGGCCGGCGGCGCAGGGGGGCCAGCGAGCTTGGCAGGCGCGGCGGGAGCAGCGCCAGGACGCGGGGCCTCGCAAACCGTGCACTTTTCCTTTGCAGAGTCGGGATTCGAGAGCATGCAGGTGTCACAGGTCCAGTCGCCGCTGTTCTTCACGGGGATTTTGAACGCGGGAGCGTCCTCGTTCTCGTCCTTTTTCTCGTCCTTCTTGAACTGGAATACAGGAGAGGTGGCGAGTCCTAGGCCGACACCGCCGACGGCTCCGCGAGCATTGGGCGACGTGGCGGGCTCGGCAGTGGTGGGGAGGGGCGAATCGGGTGGCGAGCCGCTCGGGGTGCCAGGCTCGGGTACAGTCGAGGGGTTGGTGCTGAGCGGGGACGATGTCTTGGGGACGTGCTTGAGCGTGAACGAGGGCTTTGACGGCGGGGTGGAGACCGGCGGGGACATGCGCGAGAGAAGCGAAGGCTTGTCGCTCGAGGGCGTGGCGGGAGCATCGACAGGAGGGCCAAGGCGAGAAAGAAGCGAGGGCGAGCCGTCGGGAGATCCGGAGCCAAACCAGGTCGGAGAGCGGAGAGGCTTCTTGCTCTCCTCACCCTCGGAGCTCTCGGAGCCGCTCTCATCGCCCTCGGGAATGGTGGCCATGTCGGGCGGTACGGAAATGGAGTGCAGCGAGCGAGGGTGGTCGTCGTCATCGTCATAGTCCTCGTCTTCGTCGTATTCATCGTCGTATTCCTCGTCGTATTCATCGTCCTCGGCGTCCTCGTCGTGCTCATCGTCCTCGTCGTCCTGCTCGTCATAGTCCTCGTCCTCGGTGGCGTCCTCGTCCTCCGATGCCTCAGGAGCAGGAACGTCGTAGCCCTTGACCTCTTCGGCGGGCTTGTCTGCAGGCTTGTCGTCCTTTTTGCTGAGGTTCTGGCCAAAGCCAGCAAACGAAAAGGCCGAGGCGGGCTTGTCCTCCTTCTTCTCCTCGGTCTTCTGACCAAATCCAGCAAATGAAAAGGCGGGCTTGTCCGCAGCCTTGTCCTTGTCCTCGGTCTTCTGGCCAAAGCCGGTGAACGAGAGAGCAGGCTTGTCAGAAGGCTTGTCTTCAGTCTTGCTGTTGGAACCGAATGCAGACGAGGAGCCGAACGCAGACGCAGAGCCGAACGCGGACGCGGGCTTGTCGGAATCCTTCTTGGCGAAAGAGAATGGCGAGGCGGCGGGCGCAGTGTCGTCCTTCTTAGCGAACGAGAACGCAGAGCTGGAAGCGGCCGGCTTGGTAGGAGAGGTCTCCTTTGCGGGTGAGGTGAAGGCGGACGGCTTTGGGTCCGCCTTGGGTGCCGGCTTGTCGTTGGCGTCACCGAAGATGCTCTTGGTCTCCGGGGTGTCCTTGGAGGCAAACGCGCCGAATCCACCAAAGGCAGACTTCTGCTCGCCGCTCTTCGCGGCCGCAAATCCGCCAAATCCGCCAGAGATAGGGGCGGTGCTTGCGGGAGCAGCGGTGGTCGCGGGCTTGGCGCCGAACGCCGAGGAGCCAAACGCTGTGGACTGGCCGAACGCGGGCTTGGCGCTGCCGAACGCCGTAGCCTGACCGAACGCGGGGGTGGAGGTGGGCGTCGACGACTGGCCAAATGCAGATTGGCCGAACGCGGAGGCCGCGGGCTTGTCGGGGGAGAAGGTCGCGCCACCAAAGGCCGCGGGCTTGTCGGTGCCAAACTTGGATGTCGAGGAGCCACCAAACGCGCCGGCCGAGGACGTAAGGTTTGCGAACGCCTGGGCAGGCTTGATGAACGAAGCCGCAGGCGCGCTGGGCCCAGCCGCGGGAGTGGTGCTTGGCGACGCAGGAGGCGAGTCGTCCTCGAGGCCGGGAACGACGGGCTTGCCCTTGGGGGTAGAAGGGGGCGAGTCCTCAAGGCCGGGGACGTTCTTCTCGGTCATGGCAGTGGTGAGCGATCCGAGGCCGAACGAGTCGGACGCCGCCGGCTTGGTCTCCTCGGGCTCCTTCTTGTCGTCGAGGACAGCGAAGGGGTTCGACTGCGAGCCAAAGAGACCACCAGAGGACTCGGGCTTCTTGCCAAAGCCAGTAAAGGCAGGCTCGCCGCCGAACGCAGGCTTCTTCTCGGGCTGCTTGCCAAAGCCAGCAAAGGCAGGCTTGGCCTCGTCCTTCTTCTCGGCAGGCTTGCCAAATGCGCTCGAGGAGCCAAAGGCCGATCCAGAGCCAAACGCGCTGCCGCCGCTGCCGAACGGCGAGCTGGCCGCAGGCTTGGCTCCAAAGGCAGAGGTGCCAAGCGCWSAACCAKYATTGGCGGAAGATCCAAACGCGCTGGTGGATGAGGTCGAGCTCGTTCCAAACGCGCTCTGGCCAAATGCGCCGCCAGCAGGCTTGGCGCCGAACGCCGAGGAGCCGAAACCGGAGCCGGACGGCGTCGAGCTCTGGCCAAAGGCAGAGGAAGCAGGGGTTGAAGTCTTGCCAAAGGCGGGTGTGGAGCCGGGGGTAGAGCTCTGTCCAAACGGGGGGGCAGGGGTGGAGGGTGCGCCGAACGCCGAGGCACCAGCCGGAGTGGACGACTGCCCAAACGCAGGGGCGGGGGCAGCAGGCTTGCCAAACGCCGGTGTGGTGGTGGCGGGGGACGCGGCGGGGGTGGTGGAGCCAACTCCGCCAAACGCAGGCTTGGCGGGAGTGCCAAACGAGGACTGGCCGAACGCCGAGCCGCCGGCAGAGGAGCCGAACGCGGAGGTGCCAAAGGCAGATCCAGATGTCGAGGAAGCGCCAAACGCAGGAGCCTTGGCGGGAGTAGTGGAGCCGAATGCGGAGGTCGCGGGAGCAGCGGCTCCAAACGCAGACGCGGCCGGGGCAGCTGACCCAAAGCCAGTGGAGCCAAACGCAGGGGCCTTGGTGGGTGTTGTGGTGGACGCGGCGCCGAACGCAGACGAGCCGAACGAGCTCTGACCAAACGACGAGGAGCCAAAGCCGCCGAACGCGGGCTTGGCAGCGGCGGCGGCGGCAGGAGCGGCAGCGGCGGCGGCGGCGGCAGCGGGGGCGGAAACCGCAGCGGCGGCGCCCCCAGTTACCATGCCAGGGTAGGCACCAGCATCGGGGTAGCGAATATCGAATGAGACGATAAAGCCCTCGTGAGAGTACGCAAGCAGGCGTGGCACGGGAGGGAGATCAGGAAGCTCCTCGCCGCCAACGATACCGCGCACGATCGGCTTGGTGCTGGTCAGGTCGAGGGCGAGACCGAGGGGCGAGCTCTCGTCGTCGCGGACGCCAGCCTTGGCAGCGGGAAGAGTCGCGCGCGCAGTCTCGTCAAGAATGAGGGCCTCCCAGTCGGGTACATTCTTGCCCTCGGCGGGCTTGCCGTGGAGGACACCGATCTCGGACGCGATAGGCGAGACGAGGAACGCAATGTGCTTGCTCTGCGATCCCCAGTCCTTGAGGCTGGTGAAGTGGCGGAAGCTGGAAGAGCGGCCACTGTAGCCCATCGAGTTGTTGACATCGTAAAACTTGGTAAAGGTGAATGCGGTCTTGTTGCGGTGAATGACAAAGAGATCGAGTTCGTCGGTGGGGTCGGCGTCCTTGCGGGCGTAGCCGGCGAAGAAGAGGTCATTCTCGAGCCACTGGACCGTGGCCGGGTAGTGGTTGTCGAGTTCCGGGGGGCAGGGCACCTCATTCTTGGCCACGCCCTCGGGGGTGTACTGGACGAGCTTGCCATCGGGCGTGCCGACAACCATCTGCTTGCCCTTGACGGACCAGCAGGCGGCGGTGAACGGGCCGTTGAGGGGAGCGGACGGGCGACCCTCCTCAATATCCAGAATTACAAGGCCCTCGCGAGCAAGAAGAATGACATAGCGCCAGAGGGGCTCGGTGGGACTGGGAGCGGCCGGGTTGGGGAGCACGTCGAGAAGCGTGTCGGGGATGCCCTGGGTGATGGAGGCATACGGGGATGACTGCCATCAGCAACAAGGGCAGCAAGCACTTACGTTGCCAGCAAGCAGGTCTGCAATCTTGAAGAGCATCACACCGGCGCCTTGGGTGGCGACAACGAGGCGCTCCTCGCCAGCTGCGAGACTATCACTGTCAGTACGGGCCAGGGATGTTTTGCTCACCGAGCCCAGACGGGGCGCGCCGGAAGAGCGATGCTCTGCAGCGGTGTCGCTGCAGGAATGGCATCCTTGGCCTTTGTGTTCTCGAGAACATTGTGGATGTCGGAGAGGCGGAAGATGCGAATGTCTGCGTGAGCGGATACTTTATCGACAGGCTTACCAGAGTTGCCGCCGACGATGAGGAGGTCTTGGTGGTTTGCCACGGCGAGCAGGCAGCACTCGTTGGGGAGAGCGGTGATGTCGACCTTGTCACCAACACGAACGTATACCTCGTGGTTGGTCTTGACGGTCTTGAGCCACTGGAATTAGCGAGGGAGATCTGGCGGCAACTCACATCAACATCGACCTCCTCGCCCTCGCGCAGCGTGCTGCCGGCGGCGGGGGGAGGAGCGGCGTTGGCCCCGCCCGTGGCGAGCGCGGCAAACGAGTTTTGACCAAACATTACGGCCGTCCTGCTGGAGGTTGTGCAGGAGGCAGTTGTTGTTGGAGGTTGTTGTTGGGGAAGTGGATGGTTGTTGATTCGTGGTCGAGGGCGAGCGAGGTCAACTTTGTGTTGGCGGCGGATCCTCGTGATTACGTAAATTAACAGTCCCACTGACAATAATGTCGGAAGCGCCACTCACTTGGGTCTGAACCTCGACATCAACACATCAACATCCACTACCGCATCCCCGTTGGCCCCCACATCTACATTGACATTGTCCTTTCTGCACACGGCTCGCCCCCATTGGCAATGTCCTACGTCCCGGTGCACGACCGCGTGTCGAATCTCGCCGCTTCCCCCCACTACGCCCCGCCCGACTTGGACCCGCACGCGACCCTCAAAGCGTCTGATCCGGAGCCCGACTCTCGCCCAGCGCCTGATCACGAGGATGAATACGATGAGCAGGAGGAAGATTACGAGCCTGGACCGAGTCGCAAGCGCCAGCGACAGGATGATGGCTCGGAGCAAAGGCACGAGAACGCGAGCCGGAACGGCCGTGAGGGACGTCCACAGTCGGCGCCGCAGCAGCGCGCACTGCCGCCAGTAGAAAGGATCACAATGGATACTGCTATCCAGCCGTCCATATTTGGAATTGCGCCGCGCAACGAGGTCACCAAGACGATTGGAGAGTTTATCATGGCCCATTGTCGCGGCGTGCCGAACGTTGAGATTGAGATCAAGCTCGGAACGCTGCATGCGCAGTTGGTCGACGGACAGCCGCAGCGCCGCGTGCGCATGCCGACAATGACTGAACTCAGTGAGTATGAAGCGACAAACCTGCCTGACCGCAGTCATCCCGCCAGACTACCCCGTCGGCCCATTCGCGTCGACCATGAACAGGGAGCACCACACGTCGCTGAACAGGCTGCTCAACTCGGCTGTCCAGGGCAGCATGCACACACCCACCCCGCTCCGCTTCTACCGCGCCCAGCACGTTGACTCGTTCTATGGCTCCCGCCACGGAAAGACACGTGTGTCGCGCGACCGTGCCGGCAACGTTGTCGAGAACGGCGTCGTGCGCAAGCGACGTATCGCAGACCTGAACATCTTCTCTCCCAAGGAGGTGTTTGACTGGCGCGTCAGTGCAAGCGTTGAAGACCCCGCCGAGATGCCGTCTGGAACCCCGACCAATGTCCGCGAAAAGGACCGTGCGTGCTACAGGCATCAGCTGTGTCAGGTGGATCTGACTGTGGTTACTTCGAGGGTGAGTTGATGTGCTTTGACTCAAAACTCACCAGCAGCAAGGTGAGGAGAGCCGGCCGCAGATCTCGTACGAACTCGAGATTGAAATCCTCGACGTGCCGGCCCTCATCGCGGAGGGAGAGAAGGAGGAGCGCGGCGACCCGAACCGCTTTGACGAGATTCTGCAGAGTGTGCTCGACACTGCCCGTATGCTCATTAGGAACGTGTAATGTACGAGTATCAAGGCTCACGAACATTCATGGTCATCATAGACTACAGACTACTGATACAAAACTAAAACAGCCAGTCCCGGATCCTACGGAGCTTGCCCTTTGTTGCCTCCTTGTACTCGTCCTCCTCATCGTGGTTGACATACACGTCCGTGACAAAGTCCATCTCGTGCGCGCGACGGAACTTTGTGCGCTTGATGAGCTTCCACGCAACGAACATGACCAGCATGATGGGCAGTTCGATGTAGTAGCTGACAAAGTCGACAGCCGAGAACTTGGGGCTGAAGCAGCTCCAGCCCTGGACCAGGACGAGGAATGAGTTGAGGATTACGGCGGCATACGGGCCCCACGGGTACGTCCAGTTCTTGAACGGCAGGAGGTGCGTCTTGTCCTGCACGGCAAGGCCGCGGCGGAAGCGAATGGAGGCGATGCAGATCGAGATCCACGAGAGCTGGTTGGACACACCGACGATGCTGGAATGTTAGCGCTTGCACAGGAGCGCACGGTACTCACTTTTGCAGCCAGCTCCAGAGCTGTCCGGCACCGATGAACGATGCGCCAAAGCAGAGACCGGCGACAATACTGGTAGCAATGCCGGCAACCCAGGGGACCTGCTGGCGGTTGAGCTTGGCAAAAACCTTGGGCGCGTGTCCCTCCTGGCCGAGGGTGTAGAGAAGACGGATGCCAGCAAAGAGGGCGTGGTTACCGGCACTGAGAACCGATGTGAGGATAACGGCGTTGATAACAGAGCCGGCGGCCTTGGTTCCCGTCATCTGGAAGACGATAGTGAATGGAGACGTGGCGACCTTCTTGCTGTTGAGGTTAGGGTAGTCGTACGGGACGTTGAAGCCGATGATAATGATTGAAACGATGTAGAACAAGAGGATACGCCAGAAGACGTTCTTCACGACGCGGGGCATCGTCTTGGTCGGGTTCTGCGTCTCGCCGGCAGTGATGGCAAGGGACTCTGTTCCTCCGTAGGCAAAGGACGCGGTCACAAAGACGCTGGCAAAGCCGCCGATGCCGCCAACAAAGGGCGCAGCGCCGTGCGTCCAGTACTGAGCGCCAATGTAGCGTCCCTCGGCGTTGGCGCCGCAGTTGACAGCAATACCCATGATAATGAACACAACAATGGTGATCACCTTGAGCAAAGAGAGCCAGTACTCGAGCTCGCCGTACACCTTGACGGCAAGGAGGTTGACGGCGACGAGGATGACCCAGAAGATGAGGGACAGGGCCCAGCCGGGGAACTTTTCGGTCCAGTACTGAAGAATGAGCTGGAGCGCAACCAGATCCGAGGCCGTTGACACCGCGTCGTTGAACCAGTAGTTCCATGTAAGAGCAAAGCCGAAAGCGTCGTCAACGAAGCGGCTAAATGTCAGCGCAGGCAAGAGGAGGGACAAAAGGCAGCCAAACTCGCCACTTTGAATGGGAAGTTGTCATACATTGACGGTACTCACCCAGCAAAAGTGCAGAATGATCCTGCCACGGGGATAAAGGTGCTCATTTCTCCCAGAGACAGGAGCGTAACGTAGACAATCGCGCCGACGATGGCGTACGCGATGACCATGCTGGCGGGTCCTCCGGTGTGGAGCGACTTGCCGGTACCAAGGAACAGACCGGTACCGATGGTGCCTCCGATAGCAATCATGGAAACCTGGCGGGCGGTTAACGCGCGACGGAGGCGGTCCTCGTGTGCAACCTCATCTATCTCGATGGACTGGGAGACATGGACCTTTTCATCCTCGCTGTTCTGGCCGCTGCCACTGGCCTCGAGGGGCGGCAGGTGGCGCTCGACTTCGTTCGTTTCGTATCGTTTCTCGTACGACATCGTGTCTGTGGGGGGGGGGCCGGTCAGTGTTGAGACTGGTGTCGGGGTCAGTGTTGAACTGATATAAGGACGGCTGATGTGGATGAGATGGTGTGTCATGTCACACGAGAACAGCTACATCCCATCTTATCCGTCCCAATCCCGTCTACCGTCTAGTGCGGGCTACGATCTACATCGGGCAGATTTCTCAATCTGCTAGCCACGCCCAAAGTACAAACTGAATAAGCATTAGCCACCGTAGCGCACAGCAGAGGGCGACCAGAGTGAAGAGAAGTGATGTCGTGATCAGTTTCACTAAGCGACATGTAAACATTGCGGGTCCAGGAGTTCAAATTGGTAAACAGCGCTGCCGGCATCCAGGACCTGTGGCAGAAATTTAGGTCGCCGTTCCTTTTGACTTTTGCCACTGGAGTAAAAACGTCATGTCTCCAGCGGCTGGCGTTCTCCAAAGATGCGTTGCTTTGCCGCTTGATCGCTTACATCCCGTATACATGTAATCGCACTGCAAGCTTCATGGGCGTCGTGATCCACGCTGGTCCAGACACTGCGACGTGACCGTCAACTGTGGGCGAGGAGCGGCGGATGTTCGCCCCCAGGACGAGGGCGAGAATTGGAGCAACCTGATGCGCCTGACGGCCTGACGTGGGCAAAGCCATGTGCCGTCCGGCCCGCTCTGGCCGGCCTCGGAGTTGCCCCGATGCGCGGATAGTCAACCCAGGGAGTTGTATGCATCTCAGTGGGCATTTGTGAAGAGTAGCATTTGTGAAGAGTATCTTCGTCACGTCAGAGTGGAGGACAGAGGTACCAGATAGGGTGGAGTGGGCAGCTGTTCAACGCCACTACGATCTCACCTCACGTGTCCCACCACATGTCCACCTCCACCGCCACCTTCAAACACTGCGGCCGCTGCTCCCCTCAGACCCTTCAATCATCCTTTCTGATGCGTACAGCACCTTTTCCTGTCAAAAGGACTCTGGTTGGCCAAAAATGCGCTTCTAAGAGAATGTTTCTCCGCCGGGGAATCGAACCCCGCCCAATCGCGCTCAGGCTGGGAGCTCTGAACGTCCTCCTGATGAGGACGGTGAGCTCCAGATCACTGAAAAGCGACTATACTAACCGATATACTAGCGAAGACGGTTGCTGAGGGCTCTGAGATGTTTGAGGAGGCCAGAGTGGTGTATGAACTCGAAGATTATTCGATGGACACAACTTGGGGCAGCATCCGAGGCGAGTAGGTGAGCAAATACCTCGTGCGGCGTTGTCCCAGATCTATGATAACATGTGAGGGCGTGAATCTACAGGGTATGTGAGGTATAAGGATGAAGAAAGCGGGCAGACGTTACTTGTGGCGCTGCTCGTAGTACTCGGCGAGCTCTCCGCGGACAAAGTCGTACACCTGCTCGGCGGCGTCCTTGGAGACCTGGGTGGCCTCCTCAAACTGAAGGTCAGCATTTCTTCAGGACATGTCTCCAGGAGACTCACCTCGCCGCGGCTGAACGCGCCCTCTGCGCTGGTCCAGACAATCTCGCCCTCGAGCTCGTCGTCGTCGGCCATTTCCTTCTTGGCCGCGATGCCGGCGCCAAACGCCCACGCAAACGCAAAGCGAGCGGTGGCCTTCTCCTCCTCCTCGGCGGTGGGGTCGACGACCCAGTCGCCCGCGAGCCTCACGAGCGAGATGGCAACGGGAACGGCGCGCATGCCGATGCTGCCGGCGTGGAGCGACGCGAGGGTGGCGGCGTTGATGGCAGCCGCGCGGGCGGCAATGATGCCTCCGGGGAGACGAGAGCTCGGCTCGGGAAACTCGGCAGGCGGCCACGTCGGCTTGCCCTCGGCAGTCGCGCTCGGTGTCACTGTCGGCAAGGGAGAGAGGCTCTGGACGATGATCTGGCAAAGCGAGCGGGGGACGGACGAGAGGTTCAGGACGGCCTGGAACACCTCGTCAATCACAGTCTCGAGGGCACGCGAGGCGGTTCCTCCAACACCCTCCAGCGGCCGGTGCACCACCTCAAGTGTAGACCGGTCGACCTGCTCCTCACGCAGGCGAACCTCGATAGGGCCATTGAAAGATGCCAGTGCCGATATGGGGCCTGCATGTTAGTAGTGCACGACAATAAAGAGTCAAGTCAGCGGACTCACCGAAGCCGAAACGTCCCGAGCCGTCGGCACGGTCGAGCTCGCCGAGGCTGGCGCTCATGGGGCGGAGTTCATCGTTCTGTCGTCCGTCGTCACGCATGGCTGATGTGGTGTGGGGTTGTACGAGTCGGTGTCAACAATGCGCGCACTTTGAGGATCGAGGTCATGGCTGAAATGAAATCACAAAGGTGGAGGAGTGTGATAAGCTGCCATGCGGTATATTACACGTCATTAGCCGTGGTGGACCAGCTTGTTCCGGGTCTTTCAGATGGATTGCGGCGTTCATCACCACCGGACCTGGCCTACATGGCAGCACTTGCGGTATCCTGATTGGGGCCGAGAACCCGAGTAGTGGAACGGTTGACGATCTCCCCTACCTCTCTTCACCAGGCGGCCTCTACAGTCGCCCTACATATTCCAGCCTTTTTCAACTATCGCCCGAAAGAAAAAAAGGGATGTGGTTCGGGGATCATTTCTTGGCCGATACCCGAGGTAGCACAGGCAGCCAGTCTCGGGGATCGGACGCATGAAAAGTCTTGGCATTACGATGTGGGGGCGCGATCTTCCGGCCTCTCTGCCTGGCCCTAATCAGATAACGCCTGGATACCGCGTGGCCGCACTTGGCACATTCCAAGTTTCATCGATTCGGCCGACTGTCTCGCAGGTCGCGTGAGACCTGCGCGGCCAGGCCCCAGTTCGTGGCTGTGAATAGTGATGTCTGACTGTGCCCATTCGCTCCTTAGCGGCCGACATCTCTCTCGTCGGAAGTGATAGAAGATTTGGAAGCACCCTAGGTGGCAGAGTCCATGCACCGTTTAAAAGACCCACGATTGTGCCTTCTGTCCCTCCAACCCAACCCCACCCTCACTCAATGACTGACAAAAACACCCACACCCGCGACGAAGAAATCGCCCGCCAGGACCAGGATGCCGACTCGGTGGTCAAGGCGGGAGACGACGACAAGTCGCCTGGTGTCAAGCGCATCGAGGCTATTGTGAGCACCTTCACTGCGACAGACCGCGCCCTTTTGTATGGTGGCCTTGCCCTTTCAGGATGTAAGTCGAGATTTCTGAGCTCCGCTGACAGCAGTCGCTCGCGGGTGAGTCGCTGGGGACCTACAGAGGGCTCAGCTAACCGTAAGCCTTGCGGGTATGATGCTTCCCGCCTATCAATCTGCCGCCATTTCTTCATGGAACGCTGCGGGACAGTCTTCGACGCTGTCTGTAGCGCGGGCAGCGATTGCAGCCGCCTCGCAGCCGATCTGGGCCAAAGTAATGGACAACCTTGGTCGCACCTTCGTTGTGTTTGCCAGCACGCTGTTCTACATTCTCGGCTATGTTGTCATGGCGTGCTCCCCCAATTTTGCGAGCCTCACTGGTGGGCTCGTCCTCCAGGTCTTCGGCTTCGGGGCTCAGAACAGTACGTGCCGTGCTCTTCTTCCTTCTGACAGCAGTTTCGATGTACATTCTTATTGCCGACACCAGCTCGCTGCGTTGGCGGCTCCTCTTCTCCATGATTCCGTGAGTGAAATCGGCCATCTCCTACAATGACGTCATGAGCCAACCCTCTTTCATCCAACCTCCACCTTCCATCCTCCCTCGTCCGTCTTGTCTTCATGACTGCTGTTCATCACTGCCTTCCGTCTTTGCGTCTTTCTTTCCGTCTGTAGCTGCTGACTCCAGTTCGCTGCATACAATTATATCTTTCTGGGCATCCGGTGTCATTGCCGCCAAAGTGATGAAGCACGCGGGCTGGCGCTGGGGGTACGGCATTAACGCGATCATCTACCCCGCACTCGCTTTGCCGCTCTTCTTTGTGCTGTTGTGGACTACCTTCCGCGCAAAACGCCAGGGTCTGCTAAAGAACTCCAAGTCGTCGCTCACCTTGATCCAGTCGGGCCGTTTCTGGATGGACCTGTTCTGGACCGCCGATGTCATTGGTCTAATCTTCCTCGCCGCGTCCATTGCCCTCTGTCTCATCCCTCTTACTCTCGGTGGCGGTGTATCGTCAAAGTGGAAGACCGCTCCCGTGCTCGCGCCGCTGATTGTTGGTTTCGTTGTCGCCATCCCTGGCTTCATCGTCTGGGAACTCAAGGGCGCGCGCCACCCGATGTTGCCCTTCTCGCTCCTGAAGAACAGGATGATCATCTTGAGCTGCATCCTCAACATGATGTACACCATCACCGGCTCGGCACAGAGCTCGTACCTCTACTTTACGCTCGTGGTCGCCTTTGGCAAGAACGTCGAGGTCGCGACTCGCATTTCCCGCCTGACCAGCTTTGTGCAGGCCCTCGTCGGTGTCGGACTTGGCTTTGTGATTCGGTACTACCGCCGTCCCAAGGTCTTTACCGTTATCGGATGTGTCCTCTACCTGGTGGCGTACGGAATTCTCTACCGTTTCCGCGGCGGTCACACAGAGTCCGAGTTTGCTGGTCTCATTGGCGGAGAGATTGTTCTCGGTTTCGCAAGTGAGTAGCTCGGCGCTGGTGATGACTGACAACCAGTGGCCATTGCCCAGTTCGCGGCCCAGGTCGGCGTCCAGGCTGTTGTCAAGCACGAGCACGTCGCCATCGTGACCGCAATCTTCTTCTGCTGGTGCGTACACTCTCCGAGGCCCCTGCACTGACGCCAGCTTCCAAATCGGTGCCGGTATCGGTGGCGCCATCAGCGGTGCGATCTGGACCAACCTGATGCCCAAGACGCTGCTCAACAACCTCCAGAACGCTGGCGTCGCTGATGCAGCTACCGTCGCCAAAGCAGTGTACGGTAACCCGCTCAAGTTTGTGACCCAGAACCTCCCGGGTACCCCCGCCCGCATCGCGGTGGACGAGTCCTATCGCCACCTGAACCGCATGCTCTGCATTACAGGTCTCGCCTTTTCTGGCGTCTGCATCTTCATCTCGGTATTCCTCGAGGACACCGAGCTCACAAACCTCCGCAGCATTGATGACCAGGAGGATTGGGCCACGAACGTGCCCACCGGCACCGAGCGGACGGACTCTGCCAAGCTCGATAGGGAGGAGACCCCCGAGCGCGATGTCACCGCCTATCCACGCGACGTCAAGACCAACTAAAAGTACCGTATATTCCTTTAAAACGCTCTTAATAGTCATGCACCTTTCCTGCCTCTAGGAACATTCTCGCCGGGGTTGTGGACCGCCCGCAAAAAGGCTCGGCGTTGATGCGTCAGCCACCACAGGGTTTAAGGAGACAAAGACAAAACGCAGAATGCCACTTGTATGTGGCGATGACTAGCCACGCAACTCAGCTTTGCGGGGGATTGATGTCCCCTCATCTGCCCATGTCTCTCCACCCCGCGCTCACCAATACCGGTGGTGATCCCCGTAGCGTTTTCGGTCTCCACCTCGACCGGTGCTCGTCAGCAGTCGTGCCACTCATGCGACATCTGCGAGCAGCTCAGAGTTGGCTGCAAGGAGCTGGAGTGGCTAACCGTAGGGCTCGGTATGGTTCTCGACGGATACCACAGGCATTGCTCATGAATGCCATTGAAGTTCTCTACAATTTGCCGGCGTGTTTACATCATCTGCTCTGTTCTCAAAGGGTGATAAGATCGTATTCGATAAGATCTTCTTCGCGCCGCTCGGAGGCGCGGCGCGCGATGTTCTGGGCTGTATTGATGAGGAGGGAAATGGCAGAAGTGGCGGCGGTGGCGGTGGTGGTGGTGGTATCGACGCACAGGCGCATAAGCACTCCACGGCCCGCGGACACCATAATAGATACCCCCTCCCCTCCGACGGGCCGCGTGACGACGGGCCGCGTGAGCTCGAACGCGCACGACCCTCTGTGCACCGCGGAGACTCATGCAGGGTCATGCCACTTCTTTCCCTTCCGTTCTACTATAACCAGACGTCAGGTAGGTGTTCATCGCCATCTCTGCCAGCTGTTGACACATGCAGTTCCCCAGGTGCCACTTTGGTGGCCGTCCTTGGCTTCCATCCTACGGCGTGCGCTCCCGATACGACCCTGCCACCACCTACTGCCTTGCACACTCCAGCTCGCTTGGTTCGGGCACGGGCCGCTCTGGCGAACCCGATCGACTCTCCCGTCGACTCTCCATTCGGCGACGACGGCGACTTTGTACTGAGCGATGACGACGAGGGTGACGACCTCACTGCACCAGGCCCGTCTGGGTCGCAGCATGACAACGCCCCGTCCCCTGGCAAGAAGAAGCGGGTAACATGACACCACGCATGACTTGCTCGCGGATGACGGACCCATTCCATCAGCACTCCCCTGTGTCATTAGCGCGCCACGCCCCCCCACTACCTTTCGAGTCGCTCGAGTCCCCGTAATGCGACCACGAGGAAAAGGAGGATAGCGGAAATAGTGACGACGGACATGCCACTGGTGGCGACGGCGTATGACGACGGCCGGGTAGCGTTCAGGTTTTCGGTGACCAGAATAGATCACCGCACGGTGACGACATATTTCGGTGACTACTTGGTCGCTACTTCTTGCCATTGCCCATTCTTTCATGACCGCACCAGCTCACTACTAACTGTTACAATGCCGCCTCGCGGCCACATCCACGACCAGACGGTGGAGCTGCCCCGTATGCAGGTGATGGTGAGCGCTCCCCGCGACATCCACTTACCGTAGATTGTCTTTGTCACCCTGAGCGTGGTCTTCTTCATCTCGTCGCTGGACAACACCTGTGTGTCGACGGCGCTACCGCAAATTGCGGCCGACCTAAACGCGGGCAATAGTATCACATGGGTTGGCACCTCGCTACTTGTCGCGAGCACCACAACGCAAGTCATCATCTCCAGGCTTAGCGACATCTGGGGCCGCAAGGTCTGCCTCCAGGTGATGCTCGCCATCTTTGCGGTCGGCAACCTTCTCTGCGGCTTTGCGCGCAACCCGGCGTGGCTGTACGTTGCCCGCGGCGTGGCGGGTATTGGCGCCGGTGGCATTTCGTCCCTCGGCCTGATCGTCATCTCGGATGTCGTGTCCCTCCGCGAGCGCGGCAAGTACACCTCCCTCATGGGGATCCCCATCACCGTGGCAGTAGGCCTCGGACCGACGATGGGCGGCGCTCTGGCGCAGCACGCATCCTGGCGCTGGGCATTCTGGATCACCGTCCCGCCTGCGGTCGCCGCAATGCCCATCATCCAGTACTACCTCCCCCTCCGCGCCGTCCCCGGCAGCGCTAAAGACAAGCTCAAGCAGGTCGATTGGTGGGGCTGCCTCATCTCGCTTGCCGCGGTTGTTCTGCTCCTTGTGCCGATCTCCGCGGGCGGGAGCTCGTGGGCATGGTCCAGCGCCGAGTCCATCAGCATGCTCATCATCGGCTCCGTGCTGCTTGTTGCCTTTGTCGCAGTCGAGTACTACCATCCGCTGCCTATCATGCCCCTCCATCTGTTCAGGAACCGCACCGTCGCGCTCGTGCTTGCCACCATGGCGTTCGTCGGCATCGTCTGGAACGGAAACTTTTACATTGCGCCGCTGTACTTTCAGAACGTGCTGGGTTACTCTGCCGTGCAGGCTGGCGCCCTCTTGGTGCCCATGCTCGTTACCCAGATTGCCCTAACCACTGCGGCAGGTTTTGCGATGAAGAAGTGGGGCAAGGCGCGCCTGCTCATTCTCGTCGGATACGTGGTCGGGACGGCAGGCCAGGGCATGCAGATTTCCTGGACGGAGCAGAGGAACCTCGCAATGATAGTCGTGGCCCTCTCTCTCCAAGGTATCGGCTTCGGCCTGACGAGTCAGTCGACGCTGGTCCTCGCACAGGCCAGCTGCGACCCCGCCGACCGCGCAGTCGTCACCGGCCTCAGAGTAAGTTGTGGACACTGCGCATTTTGGAACTGACACCAGCACGTCTTCCGCAACTTTGGCGGCGCGGCCGGCCTCGCCATCTCAAACGCAATCATGACCGCCGAGTTCCTCGGCCGGCTCCCGCCGTCGCTCCCGGCCACGGTGGCCGACAGGCTCCGCAAGGACGGCTTCAACTACGACTACCTGCACCACGCCGCACCCATTACGGATGCGCAGCGCGCAGCCACCGTCCACGGCTACTTTATCGGCCTCTTCGACTCGTTCATCATGTACACGCCGGTCATGTTTGCGTGCTTTCTGTTCTGCTGCGGCTGTGCTGTGAGTTGGCCGATTGACCCGTGAGCTCATCGACAGGATACCAAACTGGACGACCGGCCGTCGCCGAAGCGCAGCGACCTGGACGGCCAGGACGACGCGCCGCCGCAGTCGCCACCGACCCCAGAGTCGCCGGCCACAGAGCTGGAAGATATCATTGGCCCGGACACCGACAGGGATACCGACAGGGAGGACGACAAGGATCAGAGCGATGACACGGACGAGGACAGGAGTAAACCAGACGAGGTGTCAGATCTAGAGCGCGCGACATCCTCGGCGGTGCTCACGCGCAAGTCCAGCAGGAGGCGTGTGCCGACGCAGGACGCAGAGGAGGATCCATAGATCATCGCCGCATCCCAAAGCTCACCGTAAGCAGCCATGAGGGCGGCGGGCTCAGTTTCAACCGGTATCTTATCTGCATTTCATTCGTTCATGTCTACAGTTCCTAGGTAGTTTTGTTCCACGACGCCTAGACGAGCTCGACGTATGCGGCGGGGAAGAGGCCCGTGTTGCCATTGCAGGTACCCTGCCACCAGTCGTCGTCGATAGATGTATCGACGTCGGTGATCTCGTCGCCCTCGGCAAAGGTGATCTCGTTGTCCTCCTGGGCCTCGTAGTCGTAGAGTGCCCGCGCGGTGGGGGTGGCCGSCGRAGSTGCCGCGGGGGGAGGAGGGGGAGGAGGAGGGGGAGGCGAAGGGGCAGCGACCGGCGGCGTGGGCACGTTGCGTACCGGAGGGGCAGGGGGCGGGGCCGGTGTGGAGCTGCTCGCCTGGCGCGGGGCCGGCGGCGTAGGCGCAGGCTTGCGACGTGATGTGGGCTGAGGGGGCGGGGCGCGCTTCGGGGCGGCCGGAACCGCCGGAGAGTCGCCAGTTCCGTTGACGAGGCTCTCGATGCCGCCCTGCTGCGCGACATAGTCCTTGATGAACGCCTCGTTCTTCTCAATGTCCTTGGCACTGATGCCCTTCATGCTGAGCTGCTCGAGCAGGACCTGCCAGCTCTTGTCGACGTTGTGCGAGCTGAAGCCCTTCTCGGCGTCGTAGCCCATGTGCGATACGTGCTTGAACTCCTTGGGCTTGGAAATCATCGCCTTGTCAATGCGGCCCTTGAGGCGCTTGCCGAGCGACTCCTTCTTCTCGCCGTCGCCCTTCTGGCCTTTGGTTTTGACTGGGGTGAGTTGGAGGTATAGGAGGGCAACTCAACTCACTGGCATATTTGCTCCGGCTCGCAACCTTCTTGTAAAACTCGTGGCCCTCGCTCTCCGAGGGGAACACGAAGCCAATCGTCGCGTCCTGGTGTGAGCCGCTTCAGGGGTTGCCCGCCTCGCCGTCCTCCCAATACTCACATCGCCGGCCCACGAGTGGAAAAAAGGCTTGTCCTGGTTGTACTCGAGCTCGTTCGGCAGCTCGTGCTCCCATATGACGCCGCGGCCGCCCTGCTGGTCAGTACTACAGTGAATGGTGAACCAGGCCGGTGCTGCAGCAAGTGATCTGGGCCGCACGAGATGAGCGCCATCCGCAGTTAGCTCCTCGACACACATATTTCAGCAGAGGAGGAGAGCGCCCCATTTCAAGTGCACGCCCAGATTGATCCGGCACACCGCAACACAGCACGCCTTACCCACCTCGAGGTCGACGACACGGAAGAACAGGCCGCCGCGCGGCTTGTCGGCTACAAACGCCAGCGCACCAGTCGCGCCCGCATAGTTCCATCTGAGCAGTCAGCGTTGCAGTTCTGTTTACCGCGGTGGGCCGTGCAGGCCGTGCGGCGTGGAGGAGGGGGCGGGGGGCTTGGCCGTTACCGCACGACTTGCAGTCATGCAGCGGCGGCAGTAGTGCACCTGGCCGGAGGCCGGGGCTATACCACCTTGTTCTCCCTACTCCACGACACCTGCTCGCCCCGGCACCGGATCCTTGCCCTCTCCGTTTCTCATCGCGGGGTTCGGACTCACGTCGAGGCGCCAGCCTTGGCATAGTACACGCGGGCCACTGTGGCCGTGACGATCTTGTTGGTGGACCCGGAGGTAGGAATCGCCTTCTTCACCTTGGCCTTGTCGTCGGCCGAGAGGAGGGAGCCGCCCATGTTGATGCGGATGCTTTGGGTACGGTTGTTGAGAGAGAGAGAAAGTGAATGAGGGTGGGAGTGGGAGAGATGAAGAGGTCGAAGCCAGAGTGGCCAAGGGTCGGGCGTTCGACGACGTAACTGCGCAGCCGAATCCAACAACGACGCCAGCGTACCGCCTCACCCTGGGGGACCGTTCACGTGGTTTCCACGTTGCATGATGCCATTCCGTCCACCCGATCTGGTCTCCATCGGATCGTTTCAAGCATCAGCATCCCCGCGACCCCGCGACACTGTCGGCTCGCGGCCCAGGCAGTGAGCACAGCCCGGGGCAGTGCCGTCGGTGCCGTCGGTGCCGCCGGAGTCGTCCCACCGCCGTTGCGACATGGTACTATTCTACATGCTCAGACTAATACAAATCAATCCAATCAATCCACAGGAATGGAAAGTTCTCTACCCAGCGCGTTTTCTCCTTCTCCTCGCTCAGTCTCTCTCTGAGCTCGCTAGCTATCGGTATCTCTCAAGCTATACTATATCGTCCACTAGTAGTCGGTGCTGCTGTTGCTGCCGCTATTGCTGTATCCTAATCACACAGGAAACATACTCTTTCCAGTCCTCTGTAGGTAGCCCTGGGCATTACGGCTTCTCTCCAAGACGGCGTGCGCGGTTCACCTTTGCGAGTTCGCGGCTGGCGCGGCACAGCGAGTCGAGCGCAATGAGCGCGCGGCCGCCCTCATCCTCGCCGACAGCCTTCGTGTCCCGGCCCTCAAAGTCCGCCGGCGAGATGGTGAGGTTGTCCTGTGGTGTCACGACTGACACGGGCGCGTGCGTCGCAATGGTCGTGACAGCGGTACGCAGCGCGTGCGCCTCTATCGTCTTGGCCTCGAGGTCCTGCATGTCAGCTTACCTCTAAAGACCTCAAAGCAGATATACTCACAAGAGCGAGCTGCTCGATACGCGCCTCAGCCACCGACAGGCGCTGGCGCACCTGTGCGAGCGCGGCAGAGTCCGCCTCCAGTTGCTTGATCTTCTCCTCGCGCCGGCGGCGGAAGATCTGCTGTGCCTTGCGGTTCTGCTCTGCACGCGACTCCTTCCTGAAGTCGTCAGCTGTGGCTCATTTCTTAATAGTCCAGAACCATACTCACGACTTGTCCTTTCCGCCGCGGCCGCGGGTGGGCTTGTCGTCGTCGTGCGAGCTGCCGTCTCCATCACCTGCTGCAGCGGCAGTCGCGACGGCAATGACAGCGTCCATGCCGGTGACCTCGGCGGGGACGGGGGGAACGACAGCAGCGGCGGCAGACTCGACACTGGAGGGAAGGGCGGGATCGACGGGTGCTACAGCGGCCGCGACATGGTCCATTCCGACGTCGACGGCGCCAAAGTCAGGGTACGCAGTGGGGGTTTGGTCGTCGTTCTCTCCGCGGGACCGCTTCTCGCGGTGCTGCGAGTCATCCTCCATTTCCTTCCAGCCAGCGCGCTCATGGAGAGCCTTGCGTCTCTTTCCACCCATCTCGCCGCGGTCGGTAAGGGTAACGGGGTACGACTCGCCGGCAGTAGGCAGACCGCTGAGCGGAGAGAGGTAGAGCGCGTGCGGTGGCGGAGGAAGCGAGGCCAGCGTGTCGGGGATCGGGACGGACGTGTCGATCGGCGAGGCGGGCGCGGGAGCGCTGATCGGCAGCGCATCGGCACCGCCGGTCGCGTGGGCATGTGCGTGGGCGGCTTCCTGATGAGTGCGCTTGCCCTGGGTCGAGCGGTACACAGGCACCGCACTTCCGGGGCCGTCGCCGTCGACGCGAGGAAGGCCGCCAGCCGCTGCGCCGGGGTGCGCGTGGGAGTGAGCGTGGCCGTGGCCGTGGGAATCGTTGTCGGCTGGGGCCTCTGAGTAAGGCAGCTGACCGGCCTCGCGGAGGTCTGCGTGTCAGAATGCTTTTCTAGGGGACACTACAGCCAGCAGGGTGTACGACAGAGTGCCACAACCGCGGCTGGTCGCGACGCGGCGGCAACTCACATGTCATTAGGGCGACGCCATCCTCGTCGGTGGTGGTTGTCTGCGACCCGGACTGGGTCGAGTTTAAGAGTAGGGTCGCGAGGGATGACGGGGGCGAGTTCATGGTGGGCCGAGAGGAGGGTGGATGGGGGGTGGATGGGGGTTGTTGTTGAAGAGAAGAGAGAGATGTCAACAACAAGAAGCGTGAGAGTGGAGGACCACTGCTTACGTATCCAGCCACGTCTCAAGCTTCACTCACTCTCACCAGCTCAAATTTGATCCCGCCTGCCCCCCCCCCCCCCCAGGATGTAAACACAAACTGTGGCTCTGTGGCTTCCCTCACCCCTGCCTTACCCCGCAGCGTCTTGTCTTGGTCCAAAAGGCCACTGTGCGGTGTCGATGAAGCTACCGCATACCCCGACTGCCCAGCCCCTCTCCTCGCCGAGGGCGAATCAGCCACGACCTCGGCGAAGCTCGCCTCATCCCGCCCGCAGGACCAGGAAGGGCGGCTACCCAGTTGGCCCGTTTCTTCACGTCTCCTCCTCGTGACCTCACGCACGATAAAGGGGATTCCGACGACATGTCCTCGATGTTTCATGTGTGTCTGTAGCCGCCTGCCGATGTTGGTGGAAGCTCCCAACAATTGTGCAGTGTTGCTGCACCCTACCTAATGACATCACTGCCACTGGTGACGTCCTTTTGGCTGTGGTCGTGATCGGTACTTGAGAGCGAGACGTAGTGTGCATCGAGTTGACTGAACGATATACAGCTCACTTCGACCACGGTTGAGACGGGGAACAACAACAGCAGCAGCAGCAGAGACGGACAAAGCAGTCACGTCGGGTTCACAAACTGTAACTGAGATTGACTTTTCGGCCTGCCCTCTGTATGCCCAGAGCCGGCAGGGTGGCGCCACCCTGCCACCCTGCCACGAGGCCATTCCGATTCACGTCATCGTCGAGCTATCTCCATCGTGGTTTGATCCACCCACCCCGCTCCAACATCTTTGTTCTTCATTCTCCTTCTCTCTCTTTTTCTCTCCCTTTATCTCTCTCTTCTGGCTCATCTATCGTCTCTGGTCTCCTCGCAACGACCCACGCCGTTCATCCTAGCAGCAATCCCTTCACCACTGCCGATAACTGCCAGTTGACGGCTTTCCGCACACTCCACCTCTCCACTCCACATTCATCGCCCAATGCCGGAGGGCAACGTCTCCCTCCTTCCCCCGGCGCAGGACCTCCTGTACGCTCACCACGGCAGTGGCAAGCCCGGGTCGAGGATCGCGCTCGCCGAAGACAATGCAGGCGGCTGTGGTGTCGGCACAACCATGGGTGGCGCACCGACCCGCGTGTTCAACAACCCATGGCCATCCTACCGCATGGCCTCTCTGTCCGACGCCATGCTCTCGTACCAGCGCGGCGCAGCGATTGCCCCGCCCCAGCTCCCCGAGTCCATTCCATCGCGCACACCGTCGCGCGCGCAGACACGCACCAACACGATTAACTCCAAGGCGTCGTCGCTGCGGAATGAAGCTCGCCACGGGGATCGCTCAATGCCCAGCGGAAATGTGACCTCTGAGCCTCAGCCTCTTGTAGACATTGTCTCCCAGGAGAGCCGCGAGCCTGATCACTCGCCGTCGATCTCCTCCAACGACTCGGGCTCCACCCCTGCCACCCCAGAGGAGCCGCTCATCGAACCTCAACCGCGCTCCACCTCGGACGCAGCGCTCTCCTACACTTCCCCGCGCTCGCCCTTGTGGCTCAAGCCTGACGACCCCGAGGACGCGGCGGATGAGGACGACGAAGAGTCCATTGAGGGACTAGACGACGAGACCTGGATGTTCCAGCACCCGCCTGGCGAACCCGTCAAAGGCTTCATCCGCCCCTCCTTCTCGCGCATAATGACGCAGGACGACCAGGACGACTGGCGTGAACCTCCCATCCGCGTCGAGCGTCCGCGGTGGAGCAGGGGCGGCAACACGCCGCTAGTCACCTGGCTCGGCCACGCTGGCGCACTCGTCCAGATTCCGTGGACAAACAAAGGCGCAAGGGCAGACGGGTCCCGCGCGCCGTACTGCGGCATCGTCTTCGACCCCATCTTCTCGTACCGCTGCTCTCCCTCGCAGCTCGTCGGCCCCGCCCGACACCTCGACCCGCCATGCTTCGTCTCCGAGCTGCCGACGATCCACGCCTGCTGCATCTCGCACGACCACTACGACCACCTCGACTACCAGACCATTCTGGATCTGTGGGCGATGAACATGGCCACGATCCATTTCTTTGTTCCTCTCGGCCTCGCACCGTGGTTCCACGGCTGCGGCATTCCCGAACAGCGCGTGACAGAGCTGGACTGGTGGCACGAGGCGATCCTCTCGTTCCCCCTGAACGATTCCGAGGGAGGCGCTCCGGCGCCGGCGTACCCTCCGCTGAGCCCGAGCAAGGCCGCGCGCGTCGACCCTTCGGCGGCGCTCACGCTCAAGTTTGCGTTCACCCCCGCGCAGCACCGGTCCGGCCGCGGTCTGTTTGACCACATGACGTCGCTCTGGGGCAGCTGGTGCGTCGGTGTCGTTGGGACAGGACGCGAGGTCGCGGCGGTACGTCCCGGCATGGCGGGCTGGGACGACTTTAAGGTCTACTTTGGCGGCGACACCGGATACCGCTACGCGACGGCGCACGAGGAGGGCGACGAGTCGGCCGTCTGCCCCGCGTTCGAAGAGATTGGCCTCCGGTACGGGCCATTCTCGCTGTCAATGCTCCCGCTGTCCACCGGCTCGTCGCTGCCGTTCCTCCGCTCGCTCCTGAGCCTCAGTCTGGACCAGTACACCCTCACATCGTCCCAGCACTGCTCGCCGGCCGACAGCTTGGATATCCACTTGCTGCTGAAGGCCAAACGCTCGCTGGGCGTCCACTGGGGTACGTTTTGCGATGCGGCGGAAGCGCGCGCGACGCGTGTCGAGTTTGGCCGTGCCCGCCGCGACCGCAACATCAGCAACGACTGGGACCACGCGGGCGAGCGCGGCGCGTTCGTCGTCGCGGACATTGGCCTCGTCATGGAGATTGAATAGATGCGTTGTATTCTTGTTGTCTTGCAGGCGCGTGTACAGTGATACATAGATGCATATGATCGTTAGGGCTATAGGAGGCAGTAGGAAACAGCGGCTGAGTCCAGGGCGGGGTCAGAGGGACTGGGTCGAGACAGACACAGACGCGTGCGCGGGCTCCGATCTCGGCAAGCACACTCACCGTCCTGGCCTGTCCGTCACACCTGTGATGTCCGCGCTGTCAGCCCAGGGGGGTTTGATGACGGTCACCACCGGGGCTGCTTGCGCCACCGCCGGTGTCGGCGGAGAAGGGGAGAGTTTGGTGAGGGTCGAAGACAAGACGCGGGTCCAGGTCGTCGAGGCCATTCCAATGCACGCTCCAGCGGCCTTCCTATGGACGGTTTCCACCCAACAATGCTGGCCTAAGACAGTGCCCGCCAAACCATTGCGCACGGGGACAGGGGTGATGGTGGCAAGAAATACGGCGGCGATGATGAGGATGATGAAAAGCATCACTGGCACGCCCACAGTCGAGGTTGCCAAAGGACCACGCCGACGCGGGGTTGAATGACGTCTATCCACCCTCCAACCACCTCAACATTTGACACTCTCACCTCACCATCCTGATCCATCTCCATCTCCATAATGGAACCGCCACCGCTCACGATAGACATGTACGTACACACGCACAAGCAGCCGCTGACGCCAGCCTCCACCTCACGCCATGCACGGTCGTGCCCGGCCTCGGCGCCCCGCCTGCGGAGCGGCATGCGCCGTTGGGCGCGCCGCTCGCGTCTCCCCTTGCGCCCGTGCCGGCGGTCGCGCAGGCTCTCCCCGCGATCCCGCCCAACATTCTCTCCTCGACCAGCAACTACCCTGGGCCGTACGGCTCGGCGTCGCTTGGCGAGTCGCTCTCCGTCAAGATCAACCTCCGCAACACGTCTTCAGGCCCCGTGCACGGCGCCAAGATGATGCTCGAGGTGCAGTCGCCGACGGGGCGGTTCCGGCTCGGCGAGGCTATCCACGGCGCGACGGGCCGCGAGGAGGGTACCGACCCCAGTCACGCCGAGAAGCGCTCGTGGGAGGAGATCCCCGCGCTTGCGCCGGGCGAGGGGCTCGAGCTCGAGGGCAAGCACGACATTGCGGAGCTCAAGGAGCACATCCTCATCTGCAGCGTCGCGTGGGAGACGACCGACGGACGGCGGACGTTCCAGCGCTTCATGAAGTTCCAAGTGAGTTACCGATTTTTGGCTGTAGCTGACAGCAGGTGAATGCACCGGTCGACATCAAGACGCGCGTGCACACGCCGTCCGTGCCCAACATGATGCTCTCGCCACGCCGCGCCGACATCTACCTCGAGGTGCTGATGCAGAACATCTCTCCCGCCGCGATGGTGTTTGAGCGCGTCGTGATGGACCCCGTACCCGGTCTCCAGGCGCGCACTATCGGCAAGGCCGAGGTGGCTGCGGCCGGTATCGTTGCGGAGGAGGGCCCCGAAAACGGCGGAGACGCCCCATCGCTGCTCCCCGGCGACACGATCCAGCGGCTGTTCGTTCTCTCCCCGACAGAGGAGGGAATCCCTACGCCAGCTCTGGATGGCCCGCAGGGTCCCCTGCTTTCCGGTCTGCCGCTCTCCAACTTCCCCGCCAGCTTTGCAACTGGCACCATCCTCCCGCTCGGCTGGCTGGATATTGCGTGGGTCGCGGGTCCCTACCGCGAGCGCGGCCGGTTCCAGACGTCGACGCTGAAGCGCCGCACGGGGCCCACGCCTCCTCTTGCGACTGGTCCGGGCAGCAGGCCCGGGACACCGAACCGCCCGATGTCCATGACGTCCGTTGCTCTCCCGGCTTCGACGCGCAACTCGCTTGTCGGCCCGCGGTGGGAGTTTGACCTCGTCCTCGACATGCCGCGCAACGTGCCCGTTGAAGAGGAGTTTGAAGTCACGGCCCGCCTGGCGGTGCGCTCTGCGCCCGTTATTTCCGACGACGCAGCGCCGCCTCCCCCGCCGACGCTGCAACTCGGCCTGCAGACGCTCTACCGCCCTGCACCGCCGCCGCCCGTCCAGATGCCGCCGTCGCTGACTATCCGCCCGCCGTCGCGCATCAACACGCCGTCGCTCGGCGCCCGCCCGGCGTCCCCGACTGCCAGCCTCGCCCGCTCGCCATCGACGTCCCGCCCCATGACGCCGGTGAGCCAGCAGCTGCGCCACGCGGTGGTCTCCAGCCTTGCCTCCCCCGTCTCGACCCCCGGGAGCATATTCACCCCGACGCTTCCCAACTCTGCCGTCCCGCCCGCTACAGCATTCCCCCCGGCGCCCGTCGGCATGCCGCTCGTCAAGCGCGGCGTCGCACCCCCGCCGCCCGGCAAGGCGGTCGCCCTCGGCGCGTCGCTGATCCTGCCCCCTGCTGCGCCCTGGGTTCTCAAGCGCGACAAGACAGGTACAACGTATGCGGCCGAGGTGCCCGGCACGACGGTCCACCGTCGCTGGGAGGCGACGTACGACATCCCCGTCCGCTACCTCGCCCTCAATGGCGGACTTGCCGAGCTCGGTGGCGCGCGTGTTCTGCTTATGGACGAGGGCGCGACCGGCCGCGAGTGGGACACGCTCGGCGACGTGTGGGTCGTGGACGAGTAATGCACTGGGGTGTTTACAGTAGCGGAGTCGATCAGAGCGGAGATCAGAGAGCAGAGGATGCATGCCATGACTTGATGCCTGGATGCAGCATACAGCAGTCCGAGTCCGAATGGACCCTGCATGGACCATTGAGGTTTGGCGGCGCGGTGCGTCATAGCCGCGTGTTTCAGCAAGCTCTGGCTGGCTCGCGTTCGGCCCCACCATTAGCGACATGAACTGTCTTTCTCTCTCCCTCTCTCTCCATCACATTCACTCGTTCATCACCACTCACCGACCCCACCAACACACCCTCCACCCTGCGCGCCTTCCGCTCCACCTCTACCTCCCCCCGCCGCCCAGTAGCTGCCACCATGCCGGCCCAGGCGCTCTCGCGCGCCTCGCCGCGCCGCCATCCGTCCAACCACCACCGCCGTCCCCGCGCGCCGCCCGCGCCGCGCGCTCCCAACTCGGACTTTGTCGACTTTCTGCACAGGGTCATAGACACGCTGTTCCTTCCGTGAGTCGCCGAGGCGTCTGCCCGCTGCAGCGGCGTGCCGCGGATTGTCCGTGCCGCCCGGCGTTCGCGTCGACGTGCTACTAATACCAATGTCGAATTGATTGCTCACGCTCAATCAGAATCACCTACCCGCTCGCGCGCTTGCGCGCGCTCCTCACGTCGCCCATGACGATCTCCGTCGTCCTGAAAGCGACCCTCATGGTCGTGCTCATCATCGCCTCTGCCATCGTCTCCGTCGCTGCAGTCGGCGCGTTCTGGTGGTCGTGGGGCACCGGCGGCAACGTCGAGCTTGAGGGCTGGCTCGTCTACGGATCGCGCGCCCACCGCACCCCGCACACACTCCTGTCGCTCGGCGTCGACAACTTCCAGGAGGACCTCCCGTACGATGTCCAGGTCGAGCTCGAGCTCGTTCGGCCGAGCTATGGTGCTGAGGAGATGGGTGAGTCGCGTGGGGAGTGGGAGAGATAGGCGATCGGCGAGGGGATCCGTGGCGCCTAGCGTCCGCTGGGAGGCTGGCATCGTGGCTGTCCACTGTGCGATTTAGCCAGAAGTGCAGCAGCCCCATGAAGCTAAGGCATGGTGGAGCTCATCTGGGTGGCGAACAGCTGCCGCTCCGGCACAGCTGCCTCACAACCTCCGCCGGGCTCCGTGTCTCTTGTTGTAGCCACGCTAACCACAGGCAACTTCATGGTTACCCTTGAGCTCCGCAGCATCCGCGCTCCGGACACGGCCATCATCCGCGCCGCTCAACCAGTGAGTACACTCCGTGGAGCTGCGTGGTAAGAAGTGGGGGCTCGTGCGAGCAGTTTCCTCGGGCCACGCGCTCCTCTTGCCGGGGAATGGGTTCCCAGTTTGTGCTAACTCCAGTCCCTCCCCCCGCCGCCCCTGCCGTCGTCGGTGTTTATGCTCCCAACGTTCCCGTCGTTCTTTATCCCGCCGTGTATTATCCCATGGCCGCTGCGCGGGCTTTGTCCCGGCCGTCTGCTGGGCTACTCCGGCAACCCCCAGGCGAAGATCAAGGAGCGCCGCCGCCGCGGCACGCTCGTGTCGCCCGCGCGCGGCAACGAGGTTGTTCTTCTAACGAAGGAGCTGATCGAGGGCGTTGTCGTTAACCCGGGCCGCGGCGACGCGGTTGGCTCGGCGTTCGTGTCCATTGGCCGCGAGGACACACACCCGCACGACGGCTCAAAGTTCTACCGTGAGGTCCGCACGACTGGCTGGGTCGTTGTGAGGTTTATTCCTCACCCGACTGGTCTCAGGTGAGTTTTGCAGAGCTTGCCTGCTGCGCGCATAGCTAACCCGTATCCAGGTGGCTCCTCACGTCCAACCCCATCCCGCCGCTCATTCTCCTCCCGCCACTCTCGCTCAGCCTCACGCTGACGTCTGCAATTATCGGCTTTATCGTCATCACGTGGATGGGCCGCAACAAGAAGCCGGATGCCGCCGGCACCAGCAAGGACAAGACCGCTGGCAAGCTCACCGGCAAGGTGTCCGGCAGGCTCGACCACCCGTCCGCCACCTCGTCGCCGCGCGGTGCCCGCGCCCCCTCGCCTGCCGTCAGCGACATTGATCGCCGGCTCGACCCGCAGAGATCTGGCGCCGCCGAGATGGACCGCCGGCTCTTTGCTGGAGAAGCGATGGACGACGTGCTCGACCAGCACGCGCGCGCCTGGGCTGCGCTAGAGCGCCGCAGGAGCAATGTACGTAAAAGGAAAAGAGAAGAGATGGAAAGGAATGAAACAACCGAGGTGCTGACTTGCAGACATCCCCGCAGCGGACCACGCCAGGCGCCTCGTCGGACACCAACGACACGCCGCGCCGTGCCGTGCCGCAGAACGCCCTCACGCCCACCGAGACGACCGAGAGCGGCACCGGCACCGGCGTGACTGCCAGCGTGACCGAGACCGAGGAGACGTGGGACGAAAGCGAGAGCTGGGAGAGCAGTAATGACGACAGCAGGCGGTAGGGGCTGTAGTTGCAGCGTGCGCAGCGGAATTGAAGCGTGCGGCTGCACTGTGCCGAGCGGGCTGCGTACTGCGTACGCTGTGCCATAGCTCGCGCAACGCCGCAACATCGCCACCTGTTCCGACGCCGTTCCCGTTCTTTCACTTGCCTGCCACATACTTTAACTTGCCCCGCCCCACGAGTTACGACACGATCACGCCCAGCGCCTCCACGCCCGCGACGGCCTAATGCGCATCCAGTCCGTAGGATACATTGGATATCAATACCAGGGTACAACAGCCCAGAGAATATGTAGACACATGATATCAAAAGGGGAGGGAAAGGGGATAGGGAAGGAATGGGGATCATGGCCGCGAAAAGAAGCTGTAAAGGTGGAGAGAAACGGGAGGCGAGGAAGGACCAGAGCGGAGACGCGAGGAGGACGACGGGTCGGATGGCGGGTTGAGCAAGATGAGAGTTCAGGAATGGGAAGGAGGTGGAGGAGTCGGAAGGGAACGCAAAGAGGACGAGGGTGGAGAGAATGTGGCCGACGGGCACAGTTGAGCGATTACGGCCAGCTGCGCTTGCTTGCTAGCAGAGCGAGTCAAGGCCAGCGCACATTCTCGCCTGACTCCAATCAAGCCGCTCAGCGTGCCCATCGCTGCGGTCTGCCGGGCCGCCACCGACACCTTGGCTAACACACCAACTCGTCCCGGCACCGAGTGCGAGGTCTCCGATAGCGAGCCGCACGCTGCGCGCTTACTCGTCGATCTGGCGCTGGAAGTACGAGCTCGAGACGGCAAAGCCGCAGCAGAAGGCGAAGACGTTCTCTCCGAGACCGAGGTAGGCGTCGAGGAAGTTGCGGAAGCTCGAGTCCTTGACCTTTCCGGTCTTGATCCTGGGACAGGTGAGTACGTGAGCGGCAGTGGAGGGATGAGGTCGGGATTAGAACCTGACACCTCGAGGGCATGACTGCTGGAGACGTAAAGGCATGGGTAGGTAGGAAAGAGGGGGGTAGTGTGGACAGCGACTCGAGGTTGCAGATCTACTCCCATGACCTCCGTCGCGTCCGTGACAGCGAGCGAGCGAGGGCGTAGATAACAAGCCGTTCCCATATCTACGTCTGCTTTGAACCGCATCTCTGCTGCCGCCGTCGCTAGGCATCCGTCCGACTCCCTGGCCATCACCTTTGCCGCCGGTGACTGCCCACGGCCTCCCTGGCCTCTGCGCAGGACTCACTTGTATCCAGTCGAGCGCTTGATGCCCGCGAGGATGGTGCTGATAGCGATGAGGTCGACGGCGAGACGCGTGAGACGGCCGAACATGGCTGGACGAGAGTGGATGAGAGAGGGATAGAAACAGGAAAGGGGAGAGAGAGAAAGCAAGGTCAAGTGGGAAGCAAATGGACGCACACGAGGACGGCCGGCGCGGCGCGGCCTGGCTTGGCCGGGGCGATTAGAAGCCATTACAAAACTTTGCTAAAACGAGAGTGGCGGGCAATTAGACCGTGGCATATTCTGTACCAGGCGAATACCTGCAGTGAAGGCCGAGGTCTATGCACTCGCCGTCTCCGAGTATGCACCGAGGCCCGGATTGGCAGACAGGCTGCTCGCTACCATGCATGTCGTGTTCACCACCGCAGTCGGGTCAGTCACCGACGCCGCGCCGGACATTACGCTGGCTGCGCGGACATGGTTCGAATTTCCGCTGTTGACCCAGGTGGCCAACCATCTTCGTGACTTTTCCCAACCTCCACTTCGCTGAACTCTCAACTACCTTCTTCATCCCTCTTCCCCCTTACTTCCTCACTATGGGCTTCTGGAGCCGCTCCGCGCCCGCCGAGGCCTCGACCTCATCCTCCACAGGGGACTTTGACAGCGCGGCCGCCGCTGCCGTCGCTCCTCCTGCGCCCGAGCCGACACCCGCGCCGACAGCGACACCAGCATCAGACATCTGGATCCCCGAGGAGACCGCGCCCGAGCCGGTGGCGACCCCTTGGATCTCGGTGCCGTCCAACCTCATCATCCTCCCTAGCGTCGCGGGCGTCATTGGCTTCATGCTCGGCGCACGCCGCGGTGGACAGGCGGCACGGTTGCGATTCCTGGCCGAGAACGCGCACAGGCAGCCGACGACAGTGCAGGGATGGGTGAGTCTGAGCAGGGATGTCTGGTGGACATGAGAAGGATACGAGGCATAGTGCCGCTATTCCGGTGCAACTTGCACTCGAGCAGAGAGAGATTTGTCGTGCAGTTCTCCTGGGCGAGGCGATGAAGGCTAACCCACAGTACTACTACCTCAAGACACGTAACTACAAGGTCATCTTCGGCGGCATGCGCACTGGTACAAAGTACGCCGCGGGCCTCGGTGCTGCGACGGCTCTGTACGTGGTCGCCGACGAGGGTGCCGGCTGGGTGCGCGAGCGTCTGCTCGACGGGTCGACTGCGCCGTTCAAGGCGGCCCCGACGGACGTGAACCCCGACCGCTGGGGCTGGCGCAAGGGCCCGGTGCACTACGAGGACGGTGTTGCCGCGGGCACCGTGCTCGCGATGATTGTCGGCATTGGATGTGAGTATCCTCTCCTGTTCAGCTATCTTGTTATCTTTATGCTGACAGCAGACCGCCTCCCGAACCCGCTCATGATGCGCAGCCTCGTCATGGGAGCCGCGGCGGGTGGCATCTACTCTGCCCTTCAGATTGCCCAGGACAAGGTCGCGGCGCTGCGCCGGGAGGAGGACGCGAAGAAGGCGACCGAGGCGGCTGCCGTGGTGCAGGCTGAGCGCGAGCGCCGGGTCGCGCAGGGCCTCCCCGCCGAGCCCGAGCCGACAGAGGACGAGCTCCGCGCGCCCGAGGACCGCAACTTGTTCGAGAAGATTGGCGCCGGCATCCGTGGCCGCGACGCCAAGAAGGAGAAGGAGGACAAGGAGAAGCACTAGACACGCGTGGTAGATAGAATATTACAATGCATGGGGTGGGATATGAGCCAGGGGCTGGCGGGTATCGGTACTGGTCGTCTTGGGCGCCGGTATGGGGTCTCTCGTCGTTCGTCTCGTCGTTTCGCTCGTCGTTTCGCATCTCGACGCTGATGCTCTCTACTATCGTATATCCCGCATGGGTTCGTGTGGTCGGTATCTCTTGATTTCGATTCTCGAGTGTCCTCGAGCTCACGCCTTGACGAACAGGTCGCCGAGATCTGCAGTTAGCTCCCATCCTCAGGCGGGAGAGCTCACCCTTGTTCCAGCGCTCGACGTGCGCGGCGTCGTACATCTGCTCCTTGCGCGACGAGCCGGTGGTGCGCTTCTGCTTGTCAGCCTGGTTTCTAGCCTTGTCAGAGCCACGGGGCGCTCGGTCGACCCGCACGCCTCCGCTCCCACACTCGCCGAGACCTCCGCGGGGGCTTCCTCATCGACCTCTATGGCGTCGCGGACCTCCCCATCGGACTGGGGCGACGCCGGAGCGGCCGATCCAGCGCCGGAGCCACCAACGGAACCGGAACGCGAACCGGAGCCGGAGGCCGAAGCGGCGGCGGCAGCGGCGGAACCAGAGCCGGACGCGGGGGTGGGGGACTCGGCGGTCGGGGCAGCAGCGGCCAACGCGGCAGCGGGCGCCGTGGTGTCAACGTCGAGGTCCATGCCGGCGGAATTGCCCGAGGGGGAGCGGGCGCAGTGTGTCGTAACTGCAGTCTATGATGTCGGTCAAGAAAGACGAAGAGAGAGGCGCAGGGAGAAG